>ML818942.1:0-23445 GCA_009831015.1 Picea engelmannii | reverse complement strand
TTGCTGGGTTTTCTTCCCCTAGAGGGTTTCCCAGGATAAATGTTGTGTCTCTTGTGAATGTGTATTTCTCAGTGATCTTGTTCTTATTATGCTCTTATCTTATGAAATGCAAAGAACTATAATAATGGCATAAACATTAACAGATAGTGCATGCATGCACAGGCTCTATGCAAGGTAGGTAGAGACCGAGAACCACTTAAGTTCTAGAGTTGAGGGATGAGTGTAAGGGGTGCACGGAAGAACCCTTCCAAGTGTTAAGCTCAGGAGGAAGAGCACCAAGATCTTAATCCTTTCAGAGCTAACAAATTTCAGGAACAGTAACGAGGTTGAAGTATTGAAGGAGAAAGTTCCTTTGGTTGGGAATCATTACGAAGCACGTAGATGAAATTAGCAGACATTCTAGTTCACACACTGCAATCAACCCATGATGTTGATCTCATTGGGAATCGAAGATCAACGACTAGGATTAGACTAGAGTCGAACGAGCACTTCCCAGATTGCAGAGGTTGGACCCCACAACCACTGTCAATCATCAATCTATGAACGAATATTATAGGTGGTGAATCATTGCAGAGCACGAAGGTGAAATTAGTGGACGGGCTAGTTCGCAGCCCACTATTCACCAATGCCATTGATCTAGTCGGGTTGGAAGATCAATGACTCCGGTTAGATCGAGTTGGGCAAGTACTTTCCAAATTGCGGAGG
Organism: Picea engelmannii; assembly: GCA_009831015.1. Lineage (NCBI taxonomy): Eukaryota > Viridiplantae > Streptophyta > Pinopsida > Pinales > Pinaceae > Picea > Picea engelmannii. The sequence goes on along the minus strand of ML818942.1, from coordinate 22,740 downwards.
TTGAGCTCTATGATAAAGAGCATGCAAATTGGAGCCTGACAATCATGTTGAACCATTGGATCTGAGCGCAAAGGGGACGATAGTCGTCCGATCCAAGATAAAGAGTACGAGTTTTAACCTTTGTGTGCCTAGGAGGATTGACTTGCCAAAGTCCCGAAGCGATTTGGGACCATCTATCACCAAGAGGGACAGGTGGCGTAAGTCTGTGGACTCCGAGTAAATACTCGAAGTAGGTCTTTGTCGTTGATAGCCCAAAGAAGTACGTGTCAATAGATCAGAGTCTTAGGGTGAATGAACTTCGGAAGAAATGAGGGCGTAGAATCTTGGAACTACCAAAGACCGAAGTGCCAGAGTTCACCCTAACCGTTGATAGTAGGAGATGTGTGTTTGAAGCTCTAACACTCCAAGAGGATTACACTCTGGAGGTTTGTGTTGGTGAGTACTTGAGACTCCCGAAGCGTGAAGCCCCGAAGTGATCTAAAGCTATCGATTCATGGGAGACATGCGTTGATAGATCATTAAATCCAAGAAAAATCCTTTCGGGAGAAAGTGAGCGTGAAAAGGTAGAAACTCCCGAACGCCGAAATATTGGAGTCAACCAAGACCATTGATCGGGAAGGATGCGTGGTGCACGATCTATGATTTCAGAAGAACATGCTCTAGGAGGATGGATTGTTGGAGCATTCAGATCACTCGAACGCCGAAGTTTCGAAGTGAGTTGGGACCGTTCATCGCAAAGAAGGACACGTGGTGACATATCGTTAACTATGGGTGAAAGCACTCTAGGAGAACATGAATAAGAAGAGTTTGAAATTTCCGAAGACTGAACAACCGAAATAGTCGGTAGTCGTTGATCTGCGGAAGGACATATGTCATCGGATCGTGGAATCCAGGTAAAACATTTCGGGAGAAACGAAGCATGAAGAAAATCGATATTTGAGACCTACAAAAGATGAAGTCTCGAAGCAGACGAGAGTCGTCGATTTGAAGGTGGACACGTGACACCAGATCTAGAACTTTAGAGGAAAGAGGAGGGGGAAAACGCCTAAGTCCTAGAGGAGAATCTCGATTGTTGATTGAGAAGGGAATTGAGGGGCGGTTGATCTGGTTGAAAGGCCCAATGTCCCAAAGAAAAAGTAGAGCCACTGATTGAGGAGGACACGTGGCAGACGATCGATTATTTCGGAGAAATCACTCCGGAAGAAATGAAGGTTTGAGAATTGAGATTTCCAGAGCCCGAAGGCAGAAATCGCTCCAGAGCCTGATATGTCCATGTGTGTGAATGACATGGAAAAAGTGCAAAGAATAAGCTAGCATGATGAATACATACATGTGTTCAATTGCATGGGTTTAATGCATTGTGGAGCTTCCTAATATGAAGCCTGATATTAATACCAGTTAGGTACGAATGATATTAAACGTGCAAGTGATGCACATGTATGATGTAAGAGTATAGTTATAGGTACAATATGGTTTCCCTGATGAGTGAAATATAAAGCAAGAATTACTCTTGTCCAGAATAAATGAATAATATGGATGCATGGATGACTCCATTTCGAAGAGTCATGAAAGTTCTGTTCCAAATAATATCTTGAGGTAGAATGTATTCCTTTCCTCAGGAAAATACTAATATAATTAGATAAAAAGGATAAATGAGAAAAGATGCTCTGTTGTCATAATAAGAGGAAAATGATTATTCCTTTAAGAATCACATGAGAAGGATTGTGAATAATACTGAGTTGACTGATATTAAAAGTAGAGATGTAGGTGGGCTTTGAAACATACCTATGACCTCTACAGGAAGGTTTAGGATTATGAATATGGTTAAGTACATCATGGATGTAAGTTAACAAAACTAGAATATGTATGGATGCATAATTTGGGTACATGACAAAGATGCATATTTATTTTCCTTAAGGAATATTTGGTAAACAAATAAAAGCTAACTCAAGGTTGAGTCCATCACAGATAGTGATGGATGCGCAATAAGGAAGTTGCATGCTAAAGGAGACCCCTATGGAAGAACTATGTGAAAACTCTGTCAGGACTCAGGGGTGAGAGTCACAACCTTAGTAACTGTTGAGAAACTGAGCAATGAACTACAAGATTATATATATATAAGAATCATGGATTACATTTTGAAAGCATCATGTAATGAATAAGAGACTAATGAATGAATAAAGGAGTATGTTTGATTGAATAGTCTTGGTTGAAGCCATGTTAAGAAAAGGCAGTAAGGCATTTAGATATAAATCAACTAGGCTAGAAAGCCCCGGACAGTGTAGAAAGAATTGGAAGAAGGGGAGAGCCCCTAACTCTTTTCTTGTTATGTGTTATGTTCCCTATGGAATGAGAAAGATGATTTACTAATAGAAGTAAATGTTTTGACACCAGAGTGATGAGGATTGTATTACTGCAGAAACAATTGAGAACTGTCGGTATTGCACTCTTGAAAACATTAAGGATAATGTGATGAAGTGCATACAAATATGCTAGGACATGTCTGAAAATGTTTTATTAATTTAAATGCTATGGTACTTGCATTTTTTTAATTTACATGACAACTAATGTGTTTATGATGTATGTCATGTGTAGAAAGAAATAGATTGGAACTCTTGAGAAAGATAGTTGCCAATAACGAACAACGTCAATCAGAGGATGACTATGAGAAGGTTCTTGTTGAAATATGGTTGAAGCGACTTTAAAAGTCCCCATGGAGCACCACTGATGGGATAATATCATAGGGGGTGCTAACAACCAAAACCGGTATAAAAATGTTCATGCCTATGTGACACAAGGTATGAAGGGATTGGGTAGGAATCCCTTCTAAAATGTTTTATGGTCTTAATGTTATCTATGGAAAATTGAAATATAGTGTATCACTTGGAACCCAAGTAGGGTATGATTAAGGAAGGAGAACCTAAATGATGGAGGTGAACCTCTGGTAGTAAAGACTGATTGTAATCCTCAGAAAAATTCATGAACTGATATGTCATGAATACATGGACCAATCAAGGAACGATTGTAAACAAAAGTGCTCATATATAGCACACTACATGGAATGCATTGAGGGAACTCATGTTGCATAAGATGGCAGACAATGGATTTTTTAGTAAGAAAGGAGGACCTTCCAATGTTTTGCTTACATGATGTAAGAGTTGAAGGAAAACTAATTTGGGTGGCCATGAGTGTTGGCACCCTGGTTATTAATGGATGAAGAAGGATTAAAGGAATTCAAGTGAAATTTTTGAGTTTCATCTGTACTGATTTGGGAATCGTGATCATCTTGTAGTTGGAAGTATACTCTTGCTGCAACAATGAATGAGAATGAATAAACCATATGGTGAAAATCTTGGATAAGCTCCAACGCACCATGAAAAAGTACTTGTCGTAAGTGTGGGAAACTTAAAATCAATGCAAAGGTGCATTGGATATGAATGTGGCCACGAATGTTGGCACATTCATTAAGGTCAATTAATATATGAATTTCATTTTGAAAATTTTGGTTGGATGAAATGATACATAGGTAAGGGATGAGGTATCCTTTTTCTTTGTATCCTTGAATATATGAAAATGACTTGGATTGTTAGTATGCTTGATTTTGAAAAGGTAATGTGCATGAAAACTAACAATTTGTTTGGCTGAGGAATGTTGAAATTGCAAGAGGAAATGGGTCTTGGATATGGAAGTATTGTAAGCCCATAAGGAAGACCGATTTCCTACTAAGACAAACTGCAAGGAATGGTATTTCCTTTTTGAGAAAGTGAATTTGATTGTTGGTATGCACAATTCTGAAATTGTTTGTGATGACGTTATAAAGGTGCAATAAAATGTATGTGCATGGAAACTAACAATTTGTTTGGCTGATTGAAGTTGAAAGTGTAGGAAGCAAAGGAGTCTTGAATATGGCATCATTGTAAGCCATAAGGAAGACCAATTGCCTATTGAGCCAAACCGCTATATGAAGGAAAGTCCCATAATTATGAATCTATTTCCTGTACGAAACAAATATGGAAACAAAATGTGGAATTTGGGTATCTGTGGGTCACAAATTTACAAGAAAATTTTGAATTCAAAATTTATGATGATGTCTCATGAATTTTTATATGCCTGTGATACGGGTGAGAAAGAGTATAATCTGATCGCATGAAATAGAGACTGACTCGGGAGAAGGAGAGTAACCTTCGTCCCTATCTATGATTGAGTTGGGAGAAGGAGAGTAACCTTCGTCCCTAACTTTAGCTGAGCTGGAAGACTGCCAAGATATAAAAGCATGAAAAATGGCTACTGTTGAGCCATGAGAACCCCGTGGTAAGACATGATTGCCTAGAATATGTTGTGTTGAGGTAAAACAAGTTGGAGGGACGCCTTGGTAGAGAAATTATGAGGGACACCTCGACTGTAAGACTCGATAGAGTCTCTGGAATTCTTTATATGCGAGAAAACCTTGGCGAGGCAAGATGGATCGCCCGAGGGACTGTATAGCAGAGAAGGGGATGCCTGAGCCTGGGCCTGGAGGATGAGTAACCATAAGGAAGAGGAGACCTTAATAGTTCTTGTAAACTATTGATTGGGATAATTCACATGATGGGTAGTTATTCCTGTGCAAGAAAAACTTTGCAAGGCAAGATGGATCACCTGAGGGACTATATAGCAGAGAAGGGGATGCTTGAGCCTAGCCCTGGAGGGTGAGTGACCACAAGGAAGATAGGACCTTAATAGTTCTTGTAAACTATTTATTGGTATCATGCACCCAATGGTTATGTCAAGGAAAAACAATGAGCCTGGATAACAAGACAACCATGTGGATACAAATCCACAAACTGGGCGGATAATTATTGTGCTAAGATTATGAAATTTTCATAGGAATTTTTATGCAATGTTTTTTCATAAAACTATGATTAACGTGATTGTTGTCCAAGAATTATTGAAAGTAGGTGACCAATATTAAGGGTCTGAAAAATGACCCGAGAGGAAGAAGGATCAAGATTTCTGAAACAACTGAATGAAAAAGGCATGACAAGTGTTTTTGAGAAATAACACCGAGGACGGTGTTCCTTTAAGGTGGAGGGAATTGTAACACCCTGTTTCCCCCAACTTGTAATTAATCTTAGAATAGGATTGCCATGCTAAGGCATGCAGAAAATGTAAATGTATTATTGTTAAATTGCCCATAATTGACTGTTGGGGGTGAAGCCTTGAAGTACGAGCCATGATATCTCTAAGTGAAATAAATAATTTAATGAAGAAAGGACTAGTGGTTGAATCATCAACCACCCCGATGAATGGAAACATTGTCTAGCTGTAGGATGTCAGCTCAAAGTACCACAAAGACCTACAGACTCGAGCTTCCTTCTAAAACAAGGAACAGGATAGGTCAGAAAAAATTCCAGAGGAGGGAAGGTAAGATACATATAGGGACACGGGACAAGAGCACAAGATCGTAAGGGAGATGCACGAACCCAAAGGAAGTGCCAAGAACATGGCCTGAAGGACCCAAACGTGAGCTTGATGCTGAGGAAGCATCTGATAAACCTCTCAGGGTCGCAGTGACAAAGGGAGTTTCTCTTAGAGATGGCGTAAATTCCCTTATGATATCATGGCTTGGCATGGGGTGGCCATCGTGCTAAGAATGAATTCCTCTGAGCCTATGGTTGGGTGGAAAGGATCACACCCAGATTTATTTAGCTGGATGCAACTTGTAATAGATAAGTATTCTCATACCCTGTGAAATTGAGTTGTAATTGTGTAAATATACTGTGAATGATCAAGGGATGGATATGTTTGCTTAATGATTTATACTGTATCCCTTTTTGGTGTCTGCTTGATTGTGTAATTAGGAAAGTAATAAATTATATGGATTGTACATGTTTTGTATTCATAAATGCTTGCACCTTGTGGTGGCTTAAGTTAGATCCATGAACTGTGAGTTCGTCGACCTTGGGTACAGTATCACATATGCATATCGACACTCCTAGTTGCTCTGAGTCCCTTGGAGGAGGGAGTCTATTAAATCTCAGGAGAGATAGTGCATGTATGCACAGGCTCTATGCAAGGTAGGCAGAGACCGAGAACCACTTAAGTTCTAGAGTTGAGGGATGAGTGTAAGGGGTGCACGGAAGAACCCTTCCAAGTGTTAAGATTAGGAGGAAGAGCGCCAAGATCTTAAGCCTTTCAGAGCTAACAAATTTCAGGAAGAGTAACGAGGCTGAAGTATCAAAAGAGAAGATTACTTTGGTTGGGAATCATTGCGGAGCACGAAGGTGAAATTAGCAGACATGCTAGTTCATAGCCCGCAATCAGCCCATGACGTTGATCTCGTTGGGAATTGAAGATCAACGAATAGGATTAGGCTAGAGTTGAACGAGCACTTCCCAGATTGCATAGGTTTGACCCCACAACCACTGTGAATCGTCAATCTATGAATGGATATTCTAGGTGGGGAATCATTGCAAAGCGCGAAGGTGAAATTAGTGGATGCACTAGTTCGTAGCCCACTATTCACCAATGCCATTGATCTAGTCAGGTTGGAAGATGAACGACCCCACTTAGATCGAGTTGGGCAAGTACTTTCCAGATTGTGGAGGTTGAGCTCTATGATAAAGAGCATGCACATTGGGGCCCAACAATCATGGTGAACCATTGGATCTGAGTGCAAAGGGGACGATAGTCATCCGATCTAAGATAAAGAGTACGAGTTTTAACCTTTGCGTGCCCAGGAGGATTGACTTGTCAAAGTCCCGAAGTCCTGAAGCGATTTGGGACCATCTATCGCCAAGAGGGATAGGTGGCGTAAGTCTGTGGACTCCAGGTAAATAGTCGAAGTAGGTCTTGGTCGTTGATCGCCTGGAGAAGTATGTGTCAATAGATCGGAGTCTCCGGGTGAATGCACTTCAGAAGAAACGAGGGCGTAGAAGCTTGGAACTACCGAAGCCCGAAGTGCCAGAGTTCACCCTAACCGTTGATAGTAGGAGATGTGTGTTTGAAGCTCTAACACTCCAAGAGGATTTCACTCTGGAGGTTTTGTTGGTGAGTACTTGAGACTCGTGAAGCGCAAAGCCCCGAAGTGATCTAAATTTGTCGATTCGTGGGAGACATGCATCGATAGATCATTAAATCCGGGAAAAATCCTTTCGGGAGAAAGTGAGCGTGAAAAGGTAGAAACTCCTGAACGCCGAAATATTGAAGTAAACCAAGACCGTTGATCGGGAAGGATGTGTGGCACACGATCTATGATTTCAGAAGAACATGCTCTGGGAGGACGGATTGTTGGAGCATTCAGATCACTTGAACATCGAAGTCCCGAAGTGCGTTGGGACCGTTCATCTCCAAGAAGGGCACGTGGCAACAGATCATTAACTCCGAGTGAAAGCACTCTGGGAGAACGCGAAGAAGAAGAGTTTGAAATTGCCGAAGATCGGATCACGGAATCCAGTTAAAATGTTCCGGGAGAAACAAAGCATGAAGAAAACCGATATTTGAGACCTCTGAAAGCTGAAGTCCCGAAGTGGACAAGAGTCGTCGATTTGAAGGTGGACATGCGACTCCAGATCCAGAACTTCGGAGGAAAGCGAAGGGGGAAAACGCCTAAGTCCTAGAGGAGAATCTCAATCATTGATTGAGAAGGGAACTGAGGGGCGGTTGATCTGGTTGAAAGGGCCAAAGTCCCGAAGAAAAAGAAGAGCCGCTGATTGAGGAGGACGCATGGCAGACAATCGGTTATTTCAGAGAAATCACTCCGGAAGAATTGAAGGTTTGATAATTGAGATTTCCAGAGCCCGAAGGGAGAAATCAATCACATCCATTGATTGAAAGGGACAAGTGTCAGTAGATCTTCCACTTCGGAAGATTTCCATGTGGATAAAAACGAGGATTGAGAATGAAAACTCCTGAAGGCCGACCTCATGGAGAAGATCGTGGTTGTAGATCAAAGGGAGACGTGTGGCAACAGATCCAAAGGTCGAACTTCAAAAGATTTATGAGTAGGTAAAAGTTGAGAGTTGAAACCCTCGAATTCCAAAGTCCGAAGTACATCTAAGCCGTTATATCTAGAGGAACACGTGGCGACGGATCACGTGTTTCAGTTAAATTCGTCTAGATTTTCAATTAAGAATTAAGAAACCTGAAGTCCAAAGACCCAAAGGGATCATAGCCGTTGATATGAAAAATACATGCGTCAATGGACCGTCAGCTTTGGATAAAAACCATTGGGGGAAAATGAAAGTTGAGATTTGAGGTTTCCGAAGCCCGAAATCCCGAAATGATCAGATTTGTTGGTATAAGAGGATATGTGGCAGGAGCTCTGTCATTGCGGGAGAAGGTGAGGTTTGAGAGTTGAGAACTTCGAAACCCAAATCGTGAAACACATTACGTCCGTTGATTTAAAAGGGACAGATCTGAGTCGTCAGTTCAGAAGCACCGTTAAGTTCATAAGATCAACGGGAACTTTAAAAAGTTGAGGGCAAGCCGCAATCCATACCATGGTTTTGGAGAAAGGACACGTGGAAGCTCAAGGTGAATTGCGGGGGAAAAAGTAGTTTAGTTTCAAACCACCCTTGACTGCGCCCGCAATCATTTTGTTATGTAAGGCCATCGCCTAAGGTCATATCAAGGAAGGGGCTTATTAGAAAAGGAGCTAGTGCCTAGACTTTGAGATTTCGTAGGTGTGAAGGGGAAGGTCGTGGGTACCATTAGACCTGCACCTAGAAGTCGAAGGGGTCTGCGTTTAATTTCAGAGCGAGACCATCAGGGTCTCAGAGAGTCGTTTGGCTTCAGAATCGAAGATCCTTGACTGAGAGGTTGGACTAGTTCCTTGACTTTCCAAATTAGAAACCATGAATGGAGAATCTGTCCTTTAAGAAAAGTGAAAATTTTTATGCCCTGCCGTGGGTGTGTTACATCCCCTCTTGGGAATTCTTCCTCCTTGAAGCATATAATTGAGTGAAACTATCAACTATTTTATGGTCTAAGGTCCTAGATAATATATTTTCTCCACATTTGTTCTACACTTGGTAAGTCTTGTCAACACCTCTAATGTTTAGAAGAGAAACCATTGTTGATTCAATAGCTCATGTTGTCTCCCTCTTACGTTCACAGCTTGATATTTGTATAATCAAATATCTAATTGTTAAGGGAGAGCCTCCTTTAGGGTCACATTGAGTATTACCAATTTGACTGTAGTGTCCTGCAATAGATACTCATTCTCCTCGCATTCAAAGTATATATTTCAAATAGATACTTTATACCACTATGGTCTATTCTTAGTTCAATTGTTCTCATCATTATATAGTGTATGCACAATCATATGAAGCTCTAAGTCATATGTGGCATAATTATTCCCATGCTTCTTAATATTTATGGACTCATAAAAAACCACATGACCATTATGAGTAAGAATTTCACTAATCCCCTCCTTGTAAGCATATGTACATAGAAAAAAATCTTCTTTTGGATTGGAAATATTGAGAACGGGTGCACTAGTGAGTAGTTTCCTTAAGTACTAGAAACTTTCATCACATTGTAATGTCCATTCAAATTTGACTCCATCCTTTTGTAATGAGGTAATCAAATGTGTAATTTTGAAGAATCCTTTTATGAACCATCTAGAATATCCATCTAGTCCCATGTATGACCTTACCTTTGATATGTTCTTATGTGTAGGGTATCCAATAATAGCTTAAATATTCTATGAATGTACTATTTCTCCTTCCTTAGAAATGATGTGTCTCAAGTAATGAGTTTGTGTTAGATAAAACCAACACTTGCTTAATTTAGCATAATGTTAATGTTTTACTAACACTTGTAGTGCTAACCTCAAGTGATATTGATGTCCCTCCTCTCATTTTGAGTAAATAAGAATGTCGTCTACGACCACAATGGAAAACTTGTCCAAATAGTTCCTAAAGATTCCATTCATTAAGCACATGAAATTAGTTGGTGCATTCATCAAACCAAATGACATCATTACAAATTATTAGTCTCCATATCAGGTTCTAAATGTTTTCTTATTGATATCTTCATACTTTATCCTTTCATGATGGTATCTTGACCTCAATTCTATCTTTGAAAATATTCTTACTTCTCTTAGTTGATCAAATAAGTCATAAATTTTGGGTAGAGGATATTTATTCCTCATAGTGGATTTGTTCAACTTTCTAAAATCAATGCACAACCTTGAAGTTCCATCCATCTTGTTCAAAAAAGTACTAGTGATACAAAAAAAGATACACTTGGGCATATGTACCCTTTCTTCAACGATTCTTCCAACTACATCTGTAACTCCAATTCTGGTGTACTCAATTTATTAGATATTGGAGAAATTCATGGCACCAAATGAATAGAGAAATCAATTTCTTTTTTAAGTGGCAACCCAAGTACTTCTTCAAACACATTTGCAAAATCTTGTAATTGTAAATACAAAATATCACCTTGGAATGCCTTTCACTGTTATATATCATTTTTCTTCATCTAGAAAAGTAAATATCTTATTATGACAATCTAGAATAACATGAAGTGGATCTAATGAGTCCATCCCAACTAAGACATCATAAGAACCAAGGGGCAATATGTTTGGATCTACAATAGTATTGACCCCATTAATATTTAGGGGGAACCTTTTATTATGTAATTGACATTCATTTATGTCTTAGTAGCCAACTAAACCAAACATTATTTAATGTGTTTACTTCCCTTGAGTTAAAATGTTTCAACCAAATTTCAAGTAATATAACATGGAATAAAAAAGGATCAAAGGAAGAATAGCTAATTTTTTTCCTTTTTAATCAACATGGGGTAAATTATGAAAAACTCAAATTTAATTTCATTGAAATCTAAACACTAAAAAGGATTTTATTTTCTATAATGAAGATGAGTAAGCATTCTTTGTCATGGTAGTAGGTATATTCTGAGACACTGTAGAAAGGAAAATAACTCTAGTTATAAATTGGGAAAAAAATTCAAAGTCCAATGAAGAAAAATTGCTATTCACTAAAATATGAAGGCACCCACTAGAATGGTTACTTTTATGCCTCATAAGGAAAGAAGAATGCAAATGTTACTCAATAGAACACTAACCAATGCAATTTGTGTATCTATTGCTAAAATAATGTACAATGAAGTAGATGTATACCTTGTCAAGAGAAATAACAAAATATAAGGCATATCCTTATTCCAAGGAATTATGGGCAAAGATGGATTCTTTGAGAAGAAAGAAGATACTTGGAAAATAAATTAATTGGAAGAATTCCTACGGCAATGGACTCCAAAACATGAGATGAAAGGTTTGAAAGGGTTTCCATTAAGCACTTCACATGGAATTTGTTTAGCTCGAAATGATGGAATATTTGAGGACGTGTATATTCCTTCTTTACAATGTGCTTCATAGGAGAAATCCATTTTTGCTAGCTGCAATCTACATGTGTACTTCCATTGCAAAGACACTCGATACATATTTCAATTGACAAAACTACAGTTTGGGGTATTTTGATGGAGCTATCCAAAGTATGCTTTAAAAATCTTTGGCAATACAAAATGTAAATACAAAAATACAAGTGTTTGGTTACTCATTGATTCTTATCAATTGTATTTCAAATAAAAGTAGAATGGAAGACTTTATTATAAATCCAATATTTGAAGGGATAAAATATTGGACTTATCATTGGTCTCTTATGATAAAGTGGAATAACTACTGAAAAAGTTGATTAGATGTTTCAAAACTTTTAATTCCAGAAAAAGATGGACAACAATATTACTAATTGTGAAGAAGCCTTCACTCTCCAATGAAGAGTCTATTGCTCACGTAAATTCCGTCCGTGCATGCCACAGATATCAATCAGATCCAATTACTGAGGACGTATTCTATTCACAATCATCTGCATGGAAGAAAGCCTTGATGACTTCGTTGACCAATTATTGAGGACGTATTCTATCGAAGGCTACTTGCAAAGCGATTGTGAAAATAGGCTACTTGCAATGCTATAATTTGTGTCCACGATCAAAGGTTTCCTTTGAACAAACGTAGTTAACTAGTTGATTTTTTTCATCCATGTCTGTAATGAATGAGAGTATGGAAAACTCATCAATACTTCCCCACTCATCAATACTCATGTTTGTAATGTTAAACAGTAACCTCAAGGACACAAGGCTTGAACTAGTAACCTTCGATATAGAAGGAGTGTAAACAAGTCTCACTAATTGTGCTATCCCATGGAGCTAACATATAATTAATTTATTATATTAAACTTACTAAATGTCCAAAACCATTCATTAACAAAACACAAACTTTCCTACTTTAATATGTGATACTATTTACTTATTATCTCAACCATTCATTTACAAAACATATATTAGCCATTCATTTACAAAACATATATTTTCTAATATGTGATATTATTAATTCAATATGTAATATTATTAACTTAATATCTTAAATTAAAAAAATTAAAATACAAATACAATACACTTCACAATTTACCTATACCTACTATTTTTTTTTAAATACCCAAACATAATAAACTTTATAACTTATTAGCTTAGCTAAAATGTTAAATACTTAAAATATCAAATAAAGATATTTAAAAAAACATAGATTTCCTTACTAATAAGTATAAATCACATTCATTGGTTTACAAAACACAGATTTTCCTACCCTAAATATATATCTATTTATCATTAACTTATTAACTTAAATGTCATATATATCTATTTATCATTAACTTATTAACTTAAATGTCATATATATCTATTTATCATTAACTTATTAACTTAAATGTCAAATAAAAGTTATAAATCACAACCATCCATTTACAAAGCATAGGTTTTCCTGCTCTAATATGACATATTATTAACTTATAAAAAATAAAGGTTAGAATAGACTTTACATTTCACCTGCACCTATTAAGTTTAATTTTTAGTACCTATTAAGTTTAATTTTTAGTGGCAAACATAAAGTTTTTTTTCTTAAACCTATTAATTGTTTTTTAAAAACCTAAACAATTTTTTTTCCTTTTGAATCTGAGATCTACACTACAACCCTCCCCCAACGCAGAGAATAATAAACTGCACCATACTAAGTATTATAGTTCTCTGTCGAAATTAGAGTAATGCACTCGGACACGATGGATACCCCTTAATAAGAAAATTGTACATAAAGTAAGACGCCAATGGAAATGAAGCTTAATGTGTGCAAACTTGCAGATCTTTGCACCCAATACAATTCTTTTGATTCTCTTTCACCTGCAAATAATTATTTTCTTTGCCTTCCTCTTCCCAAGAAAGCGAAGGCACAATAGACCTGGGAGACTCAGTATTCCGCATTCTGTAGGTGTAATATACAATACTACTCTTCCATTTCAGCTCACGTTCACTTATCATTTCACAAGTATATCCCTGTGGCCAAACTGGTTTGGTCCATGAAGATTCACGCATGCCAGTATTGACATGAACTGCAATGGAGAATACCATAAGCCTGAAACAACTTAATACCCTCTCCAGCAGTGATTGCAGGTCACAATCCTTGGGATCATAACCCATGGCCTCAAAACTTGCATAACCGAAGCCATCCTCAGGAGTTACATGGATTGTAGATAAAGTTGGCCCTTCAATTAAATTCATGCAGAACCCACATGGATCAAATTCAAAATCACATATCTTCCAATGAGGAAGCATTTTTGATATACCTGATGTAACGGTCATTTCTGCCGCAGAATTCGATTGATCCATGTAAAACTGAGAAGCCTGCTTGCAGTCCAGCTAGGTCATGCACATCTCCAGTGTAAAAGTTGGTTCAACAGAACCGCCCGATGTAAAATCATAAGCAAAAGCGGAGTAGATATGTCAGTTGTAAGATGTTCCAGAATGTCCCATAACATAAGCCATGCCACCAGATCCAAGAGTTCCGAAGTACTTATCCAGATATGAGACTTTCTCAGAAAAGTTACGGTGAGGAAATGACTAGGCTCCAGGGAAGATGAATGTTCCACGGGTGTCTTTAACATTTTTAACAAAGAGCGACATGCTACTTGCATTGCTCAATATCAAAGGGATGGAAAGAAACAGCTTGGTTGTCCCACAGGTCTTGAGAATGATCTTGAATGGGTAAACAAAGAGACTCGACTCTGATAGGACATATGAATCAAAATGCTCATTCGAGAGCTCAGAAACAATGGTGCATTCAGCTTCTTTGATCATTTCATCCAATTGGGATCTTCTTTGATCATTTCATCCAATTGGGATCGAGTGAGTGCCCTTAGGCCCCTACCCTCTGGTTCAGTTAAAAAAGAAGATGCAAAGAACTTAATCTCTAGCCATTTTTCAAATCCTTCAAACCCAATTGCATTCATCGAAGCAACTGTTTCCTCAGAAGCTACACCCATTTTGAATTGCAGACTAAATGGGAGTTTTACTTCTTCATGGAAAAAGTAGTAGAAGAAAATGGAATTAAAAAAAAAGAAGTAGTTTTATAAAGTTTTGAGGGAGAAATTGCCACTCCAGTGGAACAGAGAGTTAATCCAACAACGGTGCAGAGAAGCTGCAGACCAGCTCCTAGTGATCTAATTCTAACTGCTAAGCCTACAATTCCTACTCTACGAATCTAACAAGAAGGTATTAGGAATTACTAAAATCAATGCATCTTTATGTATTCAGTAACAATATTTGATATTAAAGATATATATATTATATGATTGCAGCTAAATGGATTCAATAATCTGATTTCATATATCACTAAGTATATGCCCATTTGCTACAATCTATCGATGCAGCTATTTAGATTCCACAAAATTATTTGATGTCATCGACCAAATGCATTGTTTCAATTTATGTATATAGCTAACCTAGAGACAATTGAACATATTTATTAACTACATGGTTTCAATCTATGAATATAGCTAGCTCACAGATAATTCCATCCATTTCACTGAAGACGACTTCTGGCCCTATATACTGAATGTTGAACTAAAACAAAAAATTTCCTTCATCAATTCCCACTCGAGAAAGAAAACTGACGTTGGAGTATGTAGCACCGCGGAACTTCTCGATGCCACCGAGAGGTCGAACGTCTTCAATCTTGTAGCCCAAAGGAGTTTCTTATTGGGTCTAGTTACTGCTAGACAGATAAAATACAGATTGCACACAAAACTGTCTTAGTATTACTATATTCAAAGTTAAAATACATCTCACATATATAGTGCTAATGAAATCCAACTATTTCTAATATTATATAGTGCTTATGAAATCCAACTACTTCTAATTTTGGATATTGTAGTTCACAAAATATTTCAACAATCTCTAACAAATCATCTCTAACAAATCAAATTAAGTAAACATTAATTCTAACATCTCTTTAAGGCTTATATAATCACAAAACCAATATTACAAACAATAATCTCATGTCTATTACAAAGCTAATATTATAAACAATAATCATATAAACATGTTTTACATTGATCTTGTCTGATATGACTTTCATCTGCAACTCTACCCAGTCTGTAGTCTTCCGGACTATACTCTTTCTTCTCTACAACTTAGAGCTTATTGACAAACTCCATTCTTCAAAATTACATAGCTAGTTGTATTTGTCAGAAGAGTGGTGAAGTACTGAACAGCTAGTTGGACAATTTATAGTTACTGAATGTTTTCAGAAGTTTAATCATACAAATTAAGCTCTATCACATATACAACTATACACAAAAGAATAACCTGTAAGTGACGTGATTGGCTTTACAAACCCCGTCACTTTTATAGCAAATCGTAATATAGTCAAATTAGAGTTGTGTTCTAACACCGAAGGTCATAAGAACCACTAATTCAAATCATGTTCTCTATGGTTCTTTTACAAGGTAAATAATGCTAGTACATATTAACAAAATCTCTTCAACTAAACCACCATTAAGATCAACAGGATAGTTACCATAAGAAATATTGCCAATATAACAATTGGTGTTGAAGTGGAAATGAGCTTCATTGTAGTCAATTTTCCATATGGTGTTCTGCTCAACCCTTGTATCCAAGAAATAATTTCGAACAATACACATAAGAAGAAATGCAATAGCAGAAGGAATGAACGCTGCCACTAGCACAAACGAAGAACCATCCTTGCAATGGGCTGCTGGAATGAGATTAGAAGATACAGGAATAATTTACCATTGCCAAATTCGGAAGTGTGCACGTCTGCTTCACGTACTTCGCCCTTTCTCCTACCGGAAATCTTCACGTCGGAGATATGGTCTTCTAAGAAATTGCACGCTCACGTCTTGCTGTACAGACATGCGTTCTCTTGGCTGTGGTCTAGATCTCGAAGGAATTATTGGATCCTATGACTGCAGGAGCAATGGATTTTTTCAAAGTGATGAATTCCGGTCTTCCACTATGGTGTTCTTTCTGGTCAACAACTGATTAACTTCTTTGATATAAATCTGCCGCAACAACTTCTCCCTGGTGATGCTCCTCAATGACCGTGGGTACATCTTATCAAAGTTATTCACACTAAAATCTGTACACTAATAATTATGTGGAAAGGCGTATACCTATTGGAGATGGGAACAATTAATTACCTTTTAATTTAAAATTCTAATCTGATGACTAAAAATTGAAGATGTTGGCATATTTTTAGTTGTCCTCCCAAATCAATGAATGTGATTTACTCTTCGTAACTTCCTTGTATTTTTTAATGCATCAGTTAACCTCTTTTTAACATTTACCTAATCATATTAAGAAATTACTGTACCATATGATTGCCAAGTTTAACTGATTAACCCTTGGAATTACCAAATTTGAAATACCATATGATTGCCAAGTTTAACTGATTAACCCTTAGAATTACCAAATTTGAAATTAACTTTTAGATTTCCTCAACTCTATGTGCGTTTCAGCTGTCCGTGAAGAAGCTTTAAAGCTTTGGCATTGCATTTCGGTAATCACCAGCCACTTTGCGGCTGTGCTAGTATACTGGCAATTGGCAGCTTTCTATCCACAAAACACACAGAAACAATAAGACGCACAACTACAAATTAATTCACCTATATTTTGGGCCCTCTGGTCATGGAGTTAAGCCAAGAGCTCTGATACCAAGATAAAAAAACATATTTCACACAAAACTATATTAAAATTATTATATTCAAAGTCAAAATATGTGAGATCTAACTATTTCTAATTTTACATATTGTTGTTGACAAAATATCTCAACATTCCCCAACAAATCACATAAAAAAACATATTTCAAACAAAATTATATTAAAATTATTATATCCAAAATCAAAATATGTGAGATCTAACTACTTCTAATTCTGGATATTGTTGTTGACAAAATATCTTAACATTCTCCCACAAATCAAATCACATTCTCCAACAAATCAAACCAATTATACTATTGTAAACCTTGGTTCTAACATAGACTTCTTCCTCCCACCTTTTGTCTCCATCACAACATTCAGTGTTTCTGAAACATAAAACAAGCAACATCAGGAACAATCCAAACTGATAGAAGCCAATGCATCTAAACAACAATGACAAACTGACAGAACACAGATGCTGCGACAATTGAAACTACTACCTTAAACCGAAACAGAAGTCAGATGATCATCAGAATCCTCGAAAACTTGTAATAAAATTTCTCCGGGGAGGGTAACAAAGCGGCCACAGAAGAAAACAATCACATCATTGATCCAGAAGAAAACAATCACATCATTGATCCACAGGTGAGAAGAAAAAAATGCACAGGTATCCAAAAGCCCTAGCTACATCAAACCACCGATCATCGGAAAGTAAACTGCGTTCTCTCTTGCATAAAAAACCTGAAAAATCAAAACTAAAAAATAAGACAAAAACACACGGGAATAAAACCTGGAAAATAAAATAATAGCAGTGAAACAAAACCATTGCTTATTTAACAAAAACGTGGATGAAAGCTAACCCTTCAAATGTTCAGGCAAAACACATAGGAAAACCATCGAATCAACAAATAAAGTCAACTTTGACATAAAATGTTAACAATACGATAAAAAAATTCATCCAGACAATACAAATTCCAAATTCACATATCAAAATTTCACCACAAACCCTAGACTTAAATTGCACAAAAAAAGACCAGCAAAAACCGATAATGACACGAAAAGAAAATCTTAAAAACCACTTACCGTTTAAAACTGTTACCGATTCAGTCCTGGAGACGCCTCCAATACGATTTCCGCGACGAATTCCAATAGATTTGTGATTCCAGCATCGGGTGAGTGTGTCGGGGGAGAGTGGCGATGTCTTGGTTCATCCAAGTTGTCTACTTGCTCTCCAATGGCGCCCCATCTCGGGAGTTAGCAACACTTATCTTATCATGTTTCCATTTTATGTTTTCTCAATCTAAGTTTGTACTTTTTATTCTATGTTGTTACTTTAATGATACCAGTCCTTTCCCAATGGGCCTTGTCATTTTATTACTCACATGTCTCTTTCCCAAACTTTCATCATAAATGTCTCATCCATTTTTGAGATTTTGAAGTTTGTGGTGGAATGTTCTTTAAATCTTATATGTGATATTTAACAAAAAAATTTCACTCTTATACTAACATTAATAATGATGTTGATGTGTTTTTTTTTATATATATTTTTAATAGTTGATATTTTGTTGATATTGATTTTTTTTAATATCCTTTTAATGGTTGATATCTTGTTTTAAGATTTACTCATTTTCCTTAAGTTTGTATGGAATGAATATATTTATAAATTAATAATACTTTACTAATCACATTGTTAGTGCTTCATTTTAAATTTGGTTAATATTTGGCATTATCAAGATGAAGAGAAGATTTTATGAACCATTTAAATATGATTCTTGGAAATAGTTTGGATATTTTATGTTAAGGTAGAGATGCATGTAATTAAGATTATGAGAAATGGTGTAGGTATAATAGATTTTATATAATTATTTGTGGGACAAGAAAAAACCTACATATGTGTACATATCCTATCCCTTATGTATTTGAACCTGTGACATCCAAGTTGGTTTTTTTTACAGCTCTTTAAAAAATAACTAGTAGGGAAACTCATACTGTTTCCTGAAATTCGACAAAAATGATTTTGGATTAATGGAACTGCATATATCAAAGGTTAACCTCACATATCATGCTTGCAATATGGGTATTTGAAGATGTTGAATCATTTTAATGTTTAAGTGTAGAAGTTAAATGGAGGATAAATATGACAAGAAAGGAAGAGTGCTTGGAGACAAGTTAGAAGGTGCAAGCATAGAGACATAGAAAATTGCACATAAACATTGTGATTTGGAGATGAGGAGCGATAACAATGCGTAAATTGACATGGAAGGAGAATAATGTGACATAACATAACATTGAAGGATGTTAGAGTGATGTACATACATGAGAGACACATGGCATTGAAATTCATACGTGGAATTAAAAGAGTAAAAAAAGGGATTAATAGGGAAAGAAATAGTCCTAAATAATTAGGATGAGCTTGAGGAAAGGGCATTGGGTCGAACTATAGAGTTAAGAGAGTAGACTGAATGAAATGTTAATTAGAGATTAAGAACTTCAAACTATAATATAGATGATGATGATGATGATGATGATTAATGTCCACTAAAATTAGAAATGGTTTATGTAACCTTAAGAAAAGTAAGAGATCTAAAACACCCACCAATTGAAAAGAAAAATAAACAAACCCCAATAATGAACTCTTTTAAAGGATGAAAAACCCCTCTTAGAGATAACTAATATTCCTTAAATTTAAGCTATGTGGATGATTAGAGAGGAGAAAGATTCACAAATTTTTAATTCTCAATGGTAATTGTATTGTTTTTTTTCTCTAAGGATTATGATGATCGTGGAATAACGTTATAGTTTAAATATATTATAAAATGGTTTTTTTTAATTGTTTAAAATAATGATAAAAGAAATTAATATTTTTACCTTCAAATTTCAAAGAATTATTGTAAATTGGTTTAATATATTATAAAGTGTTTTTAATTGACATAAAATAATAAGAAAGGAAATTAATATTTTTATTTTGAAATTTCAAAGAATCATAGTAAATTAATAGGATTGTAAATATTATATGTTTTAATTATTATTTATCTTTTTATTGTCATATAAATATTATATCAAAACTTTGTTGTCAATTTGTCAATTTGATAAAATAGAACTTATGTACAATTGAATATATATTTGAAATTTATTTTTTATTTATATATATTTGAAATTTATTTTTTATTAATAATATAAATAAACATAGTTTGAAAAAGTTATAATTTGATTTTTTTTAATTATATTTTTTTAAAATTTAATTAAAAATTAAAAAATTGTTAAAATCATATATATTAATTATTAAGATTGTATAATTCAAATGTAATAGAAATTTTTTAGAATGTTAAATCTATTTATACACTAAAAAAATATAATTAAACTAAAAATAATATTACTAAATTTTAATTTTAATGATGATTATCCAAAAACAATCCAAATCTTATAACATTTCGAACTTATACAATTTGCTTCACCTTCAATATCTCATCTCTTACTATTTCTTACTTTACATTAATTATAAATTAAATAATTTTAATTTATATATATTTAAATTAAATATATTAAGTTGTCTTGTAAGGGTACCATACAATGAGACAACTGTTGCTTTTTCATTTTATCTCTTTAATCAGGAACTTTTCCAAATGTCATGTGCAGGTCATGTAAAGGTGGAATGTGCAGCCACATTTTCACATTTTTGTAAAATGGATGGCCATTTTAATACCTGTGAGGAAATACCTGTTCTTTCTTTCCTTCAACCAATGATAAATAATGCGTATCTAACCATACCTAAGAGAGGTCTAATCTTCTCCAATACTTATCACTATTTGTTAATGTAAATTAATAAGAAAAACATTAAGTATCATACCAATCATACTAAATGGCCGGATTCAGGCCATTTTTTTTGTTTTTTTTTCCTAAAAAAACGTATGTTGCCTGCTCCCGAGTTAGCGTACTGCATAAACGGCTTAAGCAAGAACGTGCCACGTGGCGCCTATAGCAGCTGGCCCTAGATAGGTTTAGATTCCCGCTGAGATTGGCGGGTAATCGATGAATCGCATCGTTGTGAGCCACAAATTGGCAGTCCCCGCGTCCGCTTTAAACGTCCCCGGCCTCTATATATAGCGCCCTTTCCATCCCCGAGTTCCATATCACCGTGGAGTATTTGATTGCCTTTCCATCCCCTAGTTCCATATCACTGCGGAGTATTCGATTGCCTCTGTAATTTCAGTTGGAGTGGAGCTTTAATCTTTCGGTTATTTTCCCAAGGATTTCTTGCGGGCATCTGTTGGGGCATATTGTTTTCCTTGGTATAAATCTGTTTGATTTCGTCGAGGAAATTGGATTGGAGGTGTCTTGGGGACTGAATCGGCACTTGTTTTAAACGGTAAGAGGATTTTCAGATTCTTTTTCTGCCTTCAATGGTTTTTGCTGGTCTTTTTTTTTTCTGTATTTTAAGTCCGGGGTCTCCGGTAAAAGTTTGATATGTGAATGTGAAATGTGCCTTTGCGCTGATTAATTTTCGTTCTGATTGGTAACAGTTTTATGTGAAAGGTGAATCTATTTGTTGACTCGATGTTTTTTCGTCTGTGCTTCACCTGAACTTGGATTATCTAGGTTTCGATTCGATTGTTTAGAGCGCATTTTGTTCGCGATGATCTGCCGTTTGATCTAGCTAGGGTTCTTGGATGCCTTTTATTCTTTTTCGCTTTTCTTTTATTTTCAGCTGTAATCGATCTTTTAAATTGTGCATGCATAATGTGAGTTTTTCTCCCTTGGCCACTTTGTTCCCACAGTCGGCTGCGCTTTTTATTGTCTTCATGGTTTTCCAGTGTCTCTCTTAACTCCTATTAGGGTTTACCGTCGCAGTTTCAATCCTCGCGGCATGTGTGTTATGCCATTTTGTCATTGCTATTTCGATCAGTTTGGTTTGTTCCTAATGTCGCTTGTTTTGTGTTTCAGAAAGGCTGAATGTTGTGATGGAGACAAAAGGTGGGAGAAAGAAGTCTAGTAGTAATTATGCCCAATACGAAATCCCGTTGGGCTACAAGATTGAAGACATTCGACCTCACGGTGGTATCGAGAAGTTCCGCAGTGCTGCATACTCAAACGTATGTTTTCTTGCTCTGCTAGGAATTTGCTCAGGTTGAAGTTATTGTTTTAGTTCAACGTTCTGGCGGCCAGAATCTGCCTTGAGTGAAATGGATGAAATTGTCGCTGGGCTTAGCTATATTCATAGATTAAAGCCATTCATATGGTCAATGACATCAAACAATTTTGTGGAATCTAAGTAGCGGGAGGGCATATACTTAATTGATAGATTGTAGCCAGAGGGCATATGTTTAATGCTATTTCAAACAAGATTAATGAATCCATTTAATGAAACAAGATTGTATATCTATAGTTATTCTTATAAAAAAAAAAGACTACTGCATTCGAGAAATGCATTCATTGATTTAGCGGCAAGAGTTAATGATATTAATACTCGGTGCTAGAAGCATGTAGGATATTGGTTTCATTTGATCAGAATCTGAAACGTCGTTTTTATTTGTATTTCTGTGCAGTGCGTCCGAAAGCCATCCTAATATTTTCTTGTGGGGATTCGTAGAGTAGGAGCTGTAGGCTTAGGATTCAGAATAAAATAGCTAGGAGCTGGTTTGCAGCTCCACTGCACGGCTGTCGGATTAGCTCTCCTCTCCACCGCAGTGGCAAT
>ML818941.1:77968-109666 GCA_009831015.1 Picea engelmannii | reverse complement strand
TAAGTTTTCGCTACTGTAATTTTCTGTCATAATTTCAGTGTAAAATTATTCAATGATAACATCCCTAGGGTTTATTGTTTGGGTCACTTGGAAGTAATTTTCAGATCTGAAATTAGTTTCATAAAATTTGACATGGTATCAAAGCTAAGGCTTTGAAGAGAGAGAAGGGTCTTCTTGAGACACAAGCAATTGCAGATTGGTGGTACAATAGATTTTTTGTTTTGTTCTGGGCAGGGCACAATGGTGAACACTCTAAAGATTGAGAACAAATTGGAAGGGGAAACAAATTTCCAGGCTTGGAAGGCAGGATTCTCCTTCTTTTAGAGGAGAATGATCTCAAAGAGTATGTTGAAGTTGTGGTTCCAAGTCCTGCTAATTCGCAAGAATTGGCAGCTCATAAGAAGAAGGAAATGAAGGCCAAGTGGGTATTGTTGGACTCCATGAAGGATCATCTAACTCCTCACATTTTCGAGAAGAGGACAGCTAAAGATATGTATGATGCTTTGGTGGACTTGTACCAAAGCGGGAATGTACGCTAGAAATTGATTTTGAAGCACCAGCTCCAAGGTGTTGAGATGTCCAATTCGGACACAGTTGTTAGCTACCTCATGAGGATCACTCAGATTCATGATTATCTTGCAGCCATTGGTGAGGCAGTTGATGATACTAAGTTGGTGAATATGGCATTGTGGTCTTCCCGAGTCTTGGGAACCATTTGTGCAGGGGATCTGTGCATGATCCAAATGGATCTCGATGGCCATCCACCTTTTTCACTGAATCACCATTTTGAGCCTGTGGTTTTGATAAACCGTGATATTCACCCTTTTGATGGGGAATGGAATGTAATGTCATCTTCATTTGTTAATTACAGACATCATATAATGTTTTCCTAGTGGTTTTATGTGCATGCCTGCAGCATAGCGTTAATGCAACAAATCTCATTAGAACTTTGTAGTTAAGCGCGCTCAGGCTAGAGTAGTTATGGGATGGGTGACCACTCGAGAAGTCCTAGTATTTTACATGCCTATGGAATTTTATAAACTTAGTTCAATTTATCCCACATGCATCATGGGAATTGTTCTCCTCTCACTCTCATATATAATTGAGGTGAAGGAGGCCCTTTAAGGATGCAATGGAGTGTGATGTAAAAGCTTGTTGCGAATGAAGCATGGCCAACATCTCTTTCTTTTCAGAGATAGGCTACACCATTCTACCAATTTGTGTTCTACAGTTTTTTGTTGTCTTGTTCATTAATAGAAGTTTGTTTTCACTGTATTTTTGTGTTCTCTGCATTATCTTTGTGTATTTCCTCGTTATATATCAGTTATATTTTTTGTCTTCATGTCGTTCTCAAAATAATTTGGATCAATAGTATCAGAGCAAGTTGTTCCTTGTTGTTTCTCAGAGAAGGTCCCCGACGAGGTTAGGGTATAGAGAGTTGGATCTCGAGCTAGTTTCTCTTGAGGACAACTGCTCTCACCAGCCCAAGCAACCTCCCATGGCAGAAGAAAAGAGAGATGACAAAGCAAGAGATCCTTTCAAGACATTACTCGAGGAAGCCCTCGTGCGACAGAGCAACGAGATGACGGAAAAATTTGCTCGGATCCTTCGAAGACTACCGATGGCGGCAGCTGAGGAATCTTCAACAAGAAGCCATTTTGCAAGTGCGACACCCTTCAAGGTACAAGTCAATTTTGATATCCCCCTATTTGAAGGCCAGATAGATGCAGATGCTCTAGAAAAATGGTTGAATCTGCTAGAAGATTATTACTCTATCCAAAAAAAATCCAACAGTGAAAAGATCACCTTCGCACTCCTTAAATCCCTTCCCCATGTCAGATCTTGGTGGGAAGGTTACTGGGAGAGGTGCATCGCGGATGAATCTACACTATTTGGGAGAGAACCCACTTGAGCAACCTTTGTAGATGCCCTAAAGGAGGAGTTCTACCCTGTCAAAAACTAAGATGACTAATACATGAGATGGACAACTATGTGTCAGAAAAGAGACCAGACGATGTCGGAGTACACCAACATCTTTCATACCTTGTGCTCAAAGTTGGGTATCAAAGACTCCGAGTGACACTTGGTTTTGAAGTACCGTAGTGGTCTACATAGGTACATCCAAATAGAGATGGATTTCTTGGACATCTCCTCACTAGGAGTTTCTTATCGATATGCAGTCAAAATTGAGCAGAAATTCAAGCAACAAAGTAAGTGGGAGAAGCATGGCAAAGGCAACTCTAACTAGCATAATGAAGGACAGAGCAAGGAAGGCCAACCTCAAGAGAGACAGTCCCATATGAAAGAAAAGAAGGGCAACATGAAGTATAAGAAAGACACCAGAAAGTGATGTGAGTTCCACAACATCCCTTTGCATAACACTGATAAATGTCGCTCAATACAGTCATTGGTGGCCGAGCTCAAAGACAAAGAGTCGAACCTCGACTTGGACCCTGATTCAGAAAATAATAAAAGGAGACAGATCATTGATGCAGAACCCACTGCTACTATCGCAACTACAACAATCCAACCAGAAGAGGATCTTGAGGAGAGGGAGCAACTCTTCCATTCATAGATGTGGGTGAAGGGGACCCCATTGCATTTTATTGTTGATAGCGGAGGCCAAAAGAACATCATCTCAACAAAGGTTGTCAAGCAGTTGGATTTTTCAACAACACCACACCCACAACCATACAACATCAGGTGACTTCGCCAGGGTCAAGATCTTCATGTCAGTCAGCAGTGTCTCATGTCCTACGGCATCAAGCCCTTCAAGGATGAGGTATTGTGTGATGTTTCCCCATTGGAAGTCTGTGATGTTCTATTAGGTCAGCCATATATGTGGAGGTGTCATGTTGTTTATGAGTCTCGACCCCGTAGCATCATTGTTACTCTGGGGGGTCAGCTATATCGGATACCAGAGGTAGTTCTGACTATTGTCCCACCAAAACAATCCCACAAAGTAATCTCTCATACTGCAAAGTTTAGCCTCTTCACAATCCGATGAGAAGGTGAACAAGAGGACACAACAACCACTGCAGCCTCATCCCAAGACATTTCTATCCAGCAAAAGCAGATCGACAAGATTGTAGAAGAGTACCAAGATGTTATTGTTGCACCTACGGGGCTACCTCAACATTGCCCAGTCAAGCAAGTTTATAACAGAACCCTTCATACTCTTCATGTTGCATATTCACCGACAGAGTCCTCGAAAACTCAGGTAGATCATGTAGCTAGATTGGTTAAACGGATCCAACCCCTCCAACAACAGATTCATGACAACCTTGACAAAATTGTGGCTAGTCCGATCAACACCGAACCTTCAACAAGCTAAGCATGACAGCTTCTTCAGCAAGGCAAGCAACGCACCAAGCTTCAGATTTAGCAGAAGTCTCCCCGTCTCCCAAGGGAACTTGATGCAATGGGGACCATTGCTTCCTTAGGGGGGAGGAATGATCCAGATGGATCTCGGTGGCCATCCACCTTTTTCACTGAATCACCATTTTGAGCATGTGGTTTTGATAAACCATGATATTCACCCTTTTGATGGGAAATGGAATGTAATGTCATCTTCATTTGTTAATTACAGACATCATGTAATGATTTCCTAGTGGTTTTATGTACATGCCTACAGCATAGCGTTAATGCACCAGATCCCATTAGAACTTCGTAGTTAAGTGCGCTTAGGCTAGAGTAGTATTGGGATGGGTGACCGCTCGGGAAGTCCTAGAATTTTACATGCCTATGGATATTTATGAACTTAGTCCAATTTATCCCACATGCATCATGGAAATTGTTCTCCTCTCACTCTCTCATATATAATTGAGCTAAAGGAGGCCCTTTAAGGATGCAATGGAATGTGATGTAAAGCTTGTTGTGAATGAAGCGTAGCCAACATCTCTTTCTTTTTAGAGATAGGCTACCCCATTCTATCAGTTTGTCTTCTACAATGTTTTTTTCTCTTGTTCGTTAATAGAAGTTTGTTTTCACTGTATTTTTGTGTTCTCCACATTATCTTTGTGTATTTCCTCGTTATATATTGGTTATACTTTTTGTCTTCATGTCGTTCTCAAAATAATTTGGATCGGTGCACGAGAGAAGTTGCCAGATTTTGACATACTATGGAATGATTGCATCCAGGAGGAGGCTTGGTTAGAGTCTAGAAGTGGCAAACAGAAAGGAAGCAGTGATGAGAACCAGGCCCTGGTTGCTCATACCAAGAAGGGAAGAAAAGGTGGTTCTCCCGAGAGAGAGAGATATCTCCAGAACCGAGGAGGAAGAAGGACCTTAGCAAGGTCAAATGTTTTGTTTGTCATGAGTTTGGTCATTATGCTTCCTCTTCAGAGAAAGTTATTATTGATCTCTACCCTTTCTGGTACAATCTTTAGTAGAGGAACCTGGTTGGTGGATAGTGGAGCCTCATGTCATATGGCAGGAGCACGAGAGTTGTTTGAGAGCTTCACAGAGACTGACTCAGATATGTGTGTGGAGTTTGGTATGGGGACCAAGCATGCAATGCAGGGATCTGGAAAAATACGATTCCAGTTGGAGTCGGGAGATGTATTGAGGGTGACAAATGTGTTATGGGTGCCAGAACTCGGGAGGAGTGTGCTCTCAGTCTCAGGGATTGAGGAGAAGGGATATGATGCTTTGTTCCGAGATAGAAAGGTGTTATTCATGCCCATAGGGTCTAGCCTCAAATCAACAGTGGTCCTTGGAGTTCGAGAGAGAAACCTATATAGGCTAAAGGGCCAGCCTATGTGAGCTATGGCTAGTAGTAGAAAAGTGACAGAGGTCAGGGAGCAGGTAGCTTTGAAGGTTGTACAGACTCACAGGGAGTCACCAGATTCAAAGGGAATCCGACTTCAGAGGGAGTCGGCAGGCTCAGAGGGAGAGTCATCCATTCAGAGGGAGTCAACCTTCAGGTTCATATGGGAGAGAAGAGTCTTCCAAGACTGTCAGGAAGGTGTCATGGGTTGAAGAAGCTAGGCAGGAAGCTCATAAGCGGGAGACTTCTAAGAGCAGTGTGTCTTACGAGGAGGAACCATGTCATACATCATGACTTGCTTCGATGACAAAGGGAGCAACCAATCAGGAGGATTGGAGTCCACCTGTGGTAGCGGATCCAGGACAGGAGGCAGAGCTACTTCTAGTATGGGAGATAGAGATACTTTCAGATGATGGAGGATGGAATACCTTCCTTTCTAAGAGGGAGGGTTGATATTTTGTAGCTTCGGGAGGTATTCCCACAAGTGGCCTCGGTGTCAGGCATATGGGAATCTTCATTGGCGCCTGATTACAATTTTGTTTTGGTGAAAATACCCTCGGATTGGAGCTTGGGAATTTGGGAACTTGTTGATGGGCTTTGAGGGCTTGTGTTGGGGTTTCACACCCACATTAAGGAATCAAAAATTATAATTTAATGTTGAGTTTAGTCGAGGGCTCCTTAGAGTAAGCTAAGGGCTTTTAAACTCACTTTGGACTCATATGAAAGGAGAGGAGAGATTGTGACAATCTCATTTTGTTACATTATGGAGTTAGCATAAGTGAGTGAGCACTTGTGCTAAGAGGCTTGGTGATTTCAGCATGGGAAATTCTACAACTTTAGCAAATCTGGACTAGGGTTTCTTGGACATTATGTTTTCAGCTAAGAGAGGGGCCACACATGAGAGAGGACAGCCACACGTGTGAGGAAGAAGATAGGACGCACATGTAAGGAGAAGGTACATCCACACATGTGCAAGCAGTAGGTTCATACAATCGCACGTGTGGTACGGAACAGGTCCATACAACCACACGTGTGACAGTCGTACAGCTAGAAAAATAGGGCCACACGTGTGAGGGTAGGTACAAACCACACATGTGAAAATTCTAGGCAGGTGACAGCTCCGTACGGATGACATCAGCAGTTTGTATGGATGACATCAGCAAACCGTACATAAGACATCAACATGTCTGCAAGTGAGAAGGTTTTTTTGGGTAATTTGATGATTTTTTAATTGCTGAAGAGGATTGATTTGTCCTCAGATTTGGTGAATTTGTGAGTTGTTAAGAAGGCTATTTTTTCCCTCAGAAAACTCTGAATTTGATAAGTTTATAGAACAAAAAATTGTGTCTCATGTGCATGGATAATTTCTCTCTGATCTTTATGTTTCTGCTGCTGTAATTTTCTCTCATAATTTCAATGTAAAATTATTCAATGATAACAGCCTTAGGGTTTACTGTATGAGTCACTTGGAAGTAATTTTCAGATCTAAAATTAGTTACATAAAATTTGACATGAAACACCAATGAAATGTGTTTTCTATATATGGAAATGTTTGAAAAGTTTTACAAAGGTTTCTATACTTTTTGGTATGAAAATGACATTCCACCATTAAAACTCACTCTTCATGAGATGTGGATAGGGTCCACATCTTCAAAACTAAGGAAATAACTAAGAAGACAATAAATATAGAACTCAAAAATAAATGACAGCGTTGCTATTTCGAAGCTCACATTTTGTACTTCTAAAGAAACCATGTTGTCGTCCCTTTGCTATAACATTTCATGTGCACCACCATTCTCTTATGTCCTTGAGCTATTCTATATTTATGGGTAAACATTTGTGGCCTCATCTACTTGATCTAATCAACTTTGGATATAATATTCTATAATATAGAAAAGAAAATTTTGGTTGTGTACTCAACAACAAATTGCTTACATTTTTGTTTTTTTGCAATATTGTTGAATCTCTATCTGTGTTGGGGGGCATATATACTCATTTTCTTCGTTGTGATTGTTTTGCTTTATTTCCTCGAATTTTGAAAGTGTTATTTCCAAAACTTGTGTTTGTTTCCCCTTGAGATTTTATGTTTTTTGCAAGTATTTTGTCGGTATGCACAAGCAATTTTGAAAGTTGTAGGCAGTTTTTGGTGGAATCATTTACTAGACCTAAGAAACTATAGATATAATATTCTATAATATATAACAGAAAATTTTGGTTGTGTCCTGAATTACTTACCTTTTTTGTATTTTTTGGCAATATTGGTCTCTCTCTCTCTCGTGTAGGGGGCATACATTTTATTGTCTTAATTGTGATTGTTTTGGCTTATTTCCTGGAATTTTGAAAGTGTTATTTCGAAAACTTGTATTGTTTCTTAAATGCGTGCATGTTTCCCCATTCAAAGTGACAGCGCAAAGCTAATTCTTCTAGTGCCATTTCTCCAAACAATCATGTCCCTTCTTCTATCCAATTCATTGATGAACCTTCATCTCTACAATCACCGGAATTATGGATTTTTTATGTCAAGCACAACTTTTTCTCACCAACCACTATAGTTAGCAGACTTTAAATCGTGGTCTAGAAATTCCTCCTTATCATCCTTTGTATTACCAAAATTCATTTTTTTCTGATTTCCTCAAATTTGTTCCTTGATCCCATTACCTAATTCAATTTTTTTTTGTCTACCTGAAACTTTTTCCTTTCTCATCCCATCAACTAATTCATTTGGCTTTGAGCCATAATCCTCAGGGTTCGCCATGCATGTAAAAGGAACAATAATCATTAACATTCATATTATTAACTGCAAGTTGGTCAACCATCCAAATGCCTTTCTGCAGGGGCGTGAATTAGCCAACAGAATATATCCATAGAACAGATTTAGCTCACACACTAGTGCACACATAGTCCCAAATAATTTATATCAAAGTTTCAAACTATTAAATGTCCTTAACTAATTGTTTGTTCCTACAAAATGCATATATCCTACAAGCATATTTTTATTTATCTGATAATTCTGTGAAAGATATTTTGATGGCAAGGCATCCTTTTCCCTAATGGTGGATTATTTCCTCCTCACAATAGGTTGTCCTTCAATCATGTTGGTCCACTATAAGATTTTCTGGTGAGAAAACCCTCAAAAACTGGCATTGAATGCATCTAGGGGCTCCACCAGCAATCCATTTTTGGCATGTAAATTAGTTGCTACAACATATTATGCCAATAATGCTCACATAGGGTCAAACCTGCTCAAAAAACAGGGTATACCGACACAAGTCAAACACCTTAAGGCAACTACTCGCACACAAATCAAAGATCAATACACCATTGTTTACATGGTTAAAATTCTCAAAGAGGGAAACAATCCACAACCCCAGCAAACATGGCCACTTGAGGCAATATATTATTGCAAAAAAAAAAAATAGAATACATGAGCATCTCTCAACAATCGATCATCATCAAATGTCCCTCCATGCTATTTAAATACAGATCATGGACCAATCAGGTGTTAAGCCACAAATCAACTATCATTAATATCGATGAGAAAATCAATCGTCATATCACTTTATGTCTAAAACATAATTGTCACCATCAGATTAATTAGTTACAAAAGCACATTAAAGAAATGCACTTTACATAAAGACACATTAGACCAAGTTGATCTTAACTAGTTCCCAAGTGTCTGAATATCCTAACATCCCTCCTTAAAAACAACTTGAGATAGGATCAAAGAATTTACAAAGGTGTCAATAGCAAAAGAAAGAAGCCATTAGAGCCTATCCCTCCTCAAGGCGATAAACAAGACTGGAGTCATTAATTTAGCCAAGAGGTTGTTCCATGTAAATGTATTCTTGCAAATCCCTATAAAGGAAGGAAGATTTAACATCCATCCAATGGACCACCCATTTGTATGACATTGCA
This sequence comes from Picea engelmannii, assembly GCA_009831015.1. Classification (NCBI taxonomy): domain Eukaryota; kingdom Viridiplantae; phylum Streptophyta; class Pinopsida; order Pinales; family Pinaceae; genus Picea; species Picea engelmannii. The sequence goes on along the minus strand of ML818941.1, from coordinate 100,983 downwards.
AGGGCTAGAACAAGGCAAATGGAATTTATTTTGGCTACAAGGGAAAAGGTTTCAATGTAGTCAATTCCTTCTACTTGAAAAAATATTTTGGCAACTAATCGAGCCTTGTGTCTATAAACACTTATGTCTACTACATACTTAGTCCTAACACACATTTACAAATGACGAGTATTGTTCCTTTCAAAACAAGGACAAGATCCCAATTATCATTCATCATTAAGGAATGATATTCCTCATTCATTGTTACATTCCATTTTGAATGGCCAAAAAATTATACAAATGTTTCTAGATCATGAGTCTCTGAAACTTGAACCAAAAGAGAGGAGGCTCACTAGAACCGTGAATGTGTACAACGTCGATCTGAAAGGTCACCGACAAGACCATTATCCACTACTTTTGTTGTATGAACCCATCTAGGAAGTTGTGGTGCAAGTGCAGGTTCAAGTTCAAAGGACTCAACTTGAGGGTGAGCAAGCAAAGCTAGATTTTCATCCTCATTTTCATCATCTTTAGAAGAAGAAAGCAAAATTGGGAATAGAAGAGAGAAGAGGAGATACAACATTCACCAAAGATGGCTCGCACGTCAAAGATGGCACAAACATCGAATTAAGCACACAAGCCAAGAGACCTTCATCAAACTTGGCATCTCTCCTAATAATAATTTATTTTGAAATAGATTCAAGTCGATAACCTTTTACATCTTCAAAATATTGATCAAAAATGCACTTCTCACACTTATGTTTTAATGCTTTCATTTTCTTATCATGACTGTGAGTCCACCTTCACTACCAAACATACAAAAGTGGCTTACATCTGGTTTAACATTTTCCTTTGTTATATCTTTTAAAGCCTTTGTGGGATTGCAATTAACTATGTAATTGGCACAATTAATGGCTTCCACCCAATGAGAACTTAATCTCTTCGATTGGATCATACAACTTGTCGTTTATTTTAATGTGTGATTATTTCTCCCTACCATGTTGTTGTGGTGTGTGGAACGATATGTTGCATCTAAATGCCCAGTGTAATGCAATGAGTTGTAAATTTTTTATTAACATATTCACCGCCATTATCTTTTCTTAACTTTTGAAGTTGATGTCCAGATTGTTTTTCCACAAGGGCCTTGTAGGCCAAAAACATGTCAAAACTTCACTCTTGAGTTTCAGGAAATAAACCCAAGTGAGAGAAGAAGTCATCAATGAAGGTTAAGAAATACTCGAACCCAAAGAAAGAAGCAGAAAAAAGCAAACCACACAAATCACTATGCACACACTGCAAGAGTGTCAATGTCTGCCAAGAGGCACGGTTGTCAAAATTGTCCCAATAATGTTTATCGAGAACATAGACACCATCTCTGCGAGAAATTAGAGGAAAACTAGTCACCATATTGTGTTTACATAGTTATTGCAATGAGCGATAGTTTAGATGACTAAATTGCTCTGATACCATGATCAAAAACGAGGTATATCCACATAGGTTGAATGTAATACCCTAGGTTGACCCCAGTTGTAATTGTACATATAGGTTGGTGAGCCATGATATTTTGGGGCCAGAGTGCCTTTGTATATGTACTTTGAGGCCAGAGTGCATGTGTTGTTATTAGGCTGGTGAGCCAAATGTTAAAAAGGCTTGTGGGCCTATCCTGTGTATTATGTAATCACCCTCAGATATTAATAAAATAACATCATTGTTGCAGACCGACCAAACAAAAGAGTAGGGGGGGATAAAATCCACTAGAAAAGGAAAGGGGGGCTAAGAGTCTAGGAAGAGGGGCTAATCCTAGGGGGCTTAAGCCAAGGGAATATTTTAATAATATTTCCTAAAAGATCATTTACGGAATACATATATTTATCCTAAGTTCTTAAAGGATGGGAACAAGTCACCAAGTGGGTTCAAAGGGGGTTTATGAGGTGACTAGTGTCATTTCATGAACATGCAAATATATTGGGAAAACTTAATGTAATTTCCCATCTTGGCTATCATTCTCTCCAACCTTTCTTTTGTTGGTCATTCGCTCTAAAGGGGGAGGACCATCACTGAGAGTGGAGCTATGGAGTTGAAAGTACCATGTAAATCCTTGGTGGTATGGGTTGAAGAGGCAAGTTGTCAGGCCTGTGTGCTGAAGAAGCAGGTTGTCAGGCCCGTAAGTTGTTGAAGAAGTGGGTTTTCAGGACCATAAGCATTCTCTCTAGGTGAGAGAACTGTTGGGAATTGTTTCCCCAAGGTGTCGAGCTGCAACTATAGAGCTCTCAGACTTCATGTCCGCCCTGTAGCTAAAAATCCCCGAAAGGGAAGTGGGGCAGTCGAAGGACTGTTGAGCAAAGGAGGGGCACACTTTTCTGGGTGGGACAGGCATGTGGGGAATGAAAGACTGTAAGTTGTTGTAAAGTTGGCACCTGAGTTTGAGTTTGGTTGTTGCTAAGAGGCCTTGCCTGGTTAGGAATTCCTTGCCCAAGTGGAGCTTAAACCCCAACTAGGGGGTGACCTGATGTTGAACTTATGAGAAGCAGAGTCTAAGGCTGGGAGGAAAGTCGGAGGTATGCAAGCAGTTGGTGGCATATTTATACCAGATAAGTGTCCACTATGTATTTGCTAAAATTACTGTGCAATTGTTTTATGTATTCTTGTTATGGGTATTTGTTGTTCTTAATATGCTTAAATACATCTGTTGTAGATTTGCACGGGAATTGTAATTATGTAATTTCTACCATGGGTAGTTATTGTTGGAATTATACATTTATGTTATGGTTTTTCTAAATATGATGCATGTGTATCTTGTAGCTATTTTGTATAATTAATGTACATGGGAAGCACATTTAAAGGAATGAAAATGATATCAGAGAAAATTTATACTTGAGTGTATGTTGTTGGTGTTCTTTATATATTTTGTTCATATGCTTAGCTGGAACCTGGGCATAGCTTAGCCAGCGCGAGTTGGAAATGCCCTTGTCCGAGTATGGACAGTGCAAAGGGTGTGATTCTCTATTTACACGGCAATGAGGGAAAGCCTTAGTCAATAGAGAAGAATTGCAGATCATCTTGAAGGCCTGGAAAGCCTTAGATTTTACTTAATGAAGTCCTGGATTTGGCTAAGTCCTGAAGCGAACTGCTAAACCTAAGAAAACATATGCTTTGCCTCAGAAAGAATCTCAGCCATCAAATCAGCACAGTGAATCAATCATGGTCGTTGATCGGGATCCCTCATGCTCGAGGGCTTGCTAAGGATCAAGGTCATTGTCGACCGTTGAATTCATCAAAGGCAGACCTAGGAGATCCTAGTCGTTGATCAGGGTCCTCATGTATGAGGACTTGTCGAGGATCCAGGATGCTGCCAACCCTCAGATCCATCGAAGGGAAGATCTAAATGATTGTGTTCGTTAATCGTTGAAGTATCGTTGGAGCCTGTGGTCCGAATAGTCTCGGAGACCAGGAGTTGAGCCACTACAATGGAAGGGCCCCAAGGATCAATCGGGACCATTGGATCCATCGGGATGGGCATCAAATGATCTAAGTCGTCGATCGTGGTAGGGTCATCGGAGTAGCCTTGGTTAAGGTACTCCGACAGGAAGGTTCCGAGGAGTGATTGTGGTCGTTGATTGGTGAGCAGGGAGAGCAACCTTAGCCATCGATCTTGTGGGTCTCGCCTAGGCAAGGCCATGAGGAAGGTGACATCATACTAACAAGGATGACGTCCCCCATCTAATGCACAGAGGACAGATGTCAACACCTAGAAGGACGTGCCAATAATCAACAATGACATGTACGCCACATCAGTCCATCTGGAGGGTCCACATGTCAGGTGGTAATTGTGCCACGTGGCAAGGTGTTTTGGCACTTTGAGGAGGGAAAGGTGACGTGGCATGAGTGCCTCATGTCAAGCTAGGTGGCATTGTTGGGTAGGGCCACATGTCCTGGGTGCCAACTTGGATGCCACGTAGGATTCTGTGTAAGTGAGGCTAGGAGGGAAGTGACATCATGATGGCGGGGGGTGCCAGCTTGTCCAAAGGGGGACATGTGGAAGCCCGTAATTCGTGGAAAGGACCAAGTGTGGCCCCTGTCTATGCTATTCCTTGGGACAACTAGCTAAATCCTAGCACTCAAATCTGTCGACGATGGATCTCAACCATTCATCGAAGGGGGCTGGTCGGAGTGGGTTGTGGTTCTGAAGGAGGGAGTACTCCCATAGGAATACTCCGAGGAATGATCTAGGTCGTCGATCGGAGAGTGGCCACGATGCACGACAGTTATCAATCTGTCATGGGATCCACTAACACGAGTGTGAAGAGAATGGGGAAGGTCGTTAATTGTCGTGCAAGTTAAGGATCCCAATGCAATAAGAGTCATAGATTACCAGATCGCCCAGACCATCCAATCTGTCGGTGGTGGAGGTCGTCGAATTGAGGCCATTGGAGTGTGCGGGGAAGCCTAGAGTGGACACACTCCAATGAATGACTCTGATGGTATAGAAGGGCTCCGAATAGATCGAAGTCGTTGATCTAGAGGGCCAATCGAACGAGGATCGTGGAGACAGGTGGCAGCTGCCACATCAATGCTACATCAGTGCCACATTAGGTGGCACGTGTCCCAGGGAGCCAAATGGATGCCACATGGTGCTGAGGTGGAATGGATGGAAGATAGTCTAGAAACTTTGGAAGGCTGTAACTTTTGATGCAAAGCTCGGAATTGAGCATGGTTACAGTCGTTGGAAATCTCTCGATGAGAAGAATAAATCTACGAGGTCTAATTGGAGAAATGAAGTAGTTGGAAAAAACAAAATTTTGACACCCCATCAGCGTCAATGAGAACTAGGGGGTCAGGTGTGTTACATTGATGATTGAACACTTTAAGGCAACCGCTCACACATATCAAAATGCAATACACCGGTGTTTATATGGTCAAAACACTCAAAGAGGAAAACAATCTATGGTCCCAAATAACACGGCCACTTGAAGCAATATATCAATGCAAAAACAAAGATTACATGAACATCTCTCAACAATTAATCATCAGCAAATGACCGTCCATGCTCTTTAAATAGAGATCATGGACCAATAAGGTGTTAAACCACGGATCAGGTGTTATTAATATCGATAAAAAGATGAACCGCCAGATCACTTTATGTCTAGAACCTAATCATGATTGTCGGATTAGCTAGTTACAAAAGCACACTAAAGAAACACACTTTACCTAAAAACACATTAGACCATTGTTGATCTTAAGTAACTCTTAAGTGTCTATCCTAAAAAAAAACAACTAAAATTTGCACAAACTACTTAGATCAAAAAAATAAGTTCTCAACATGCAGAATAATAAATACTATAAAAGGATAGACACTACTACTCTGCTAATGAACTTTTTACCATAAATGTAGAGACATTCCAATGTAAATTGGTGATAAATCTCATTTAGTTATCAGTTAGTAACTAATTTTCACTCTCCTATGTTTCTTTTCTATACTTTTCTCCATTGACATTAAGCTTATACGAACAATCATCTTGTAGCCACTGCCTTGAAAAAAAAGGTGCATTGCCAAAACTATAGCATGAACAGCGTCAGATAGCAGAACTGACTAAACAATTCAGGTACAAGGTGATGAGATATAAAAGGAAATTTTTTCTATAACAGAATAACAAAAGTTACCCTGGACTTGATGCTTCCAACTTCCTTATTAAAGTATGCCAGGGTCTAAAGAGCATGCAACTGTTTCTAATTAAATGTATTGTACCCCTGTGGTATAGAAATATTAAAATACAAATTTTCTTACAAAATGAGAAATAAGGCATATTCTCCAGAGTATTACTCCCGGGTATCAAACATACCTACAGTATATGAAGTGAAAGATGTTATGCCTTGATAAAATTGCTTGCTTTGGATGGACTTGGTGAAGGATGTGCGCTAGGAATCTATAATTTTCAATATTAAGCCATCAATCCTCATCAATCTCAGTGCAATCTGCTACTATTTGAGCTTGTGTAGAACGGTTTCCTCGCAAACGTAATTCATCAATTTCTATCCTTAGTAAAGGATCACAAATCAATTTGTCAGCTGTAAGCATTTTCGGACAACCTGAAAACAAAACAAAAAAAAAAGAACCAATGAGACAAATGTATGGACAATCAAAGAAAGAGTCATAGAAACTGCTAATCAAAACAAAAATTAATCAATGCAGTATTACCTGCAGCAGCACATTTGCAACCACGCTTTTTTGCAAGCACCCTAATGTGATCCATGACTGCCTTCTTTTCATATATATGCTTGCACTCCGTGCTGCATTTGATTGTCAGTTTTTAGAAATAATCCATTGTATAATACTATAATTCATAATAAGACAAAGCATTTAAGTAGCAAATAGATCCATGCTTTCAAATACATAGAAAAAACTCATATCCAGAACTTTGTGCAAAATCATATGGTTTAGCACAAATTGAAATTTAAAAAGAAGTTTATATTAATGTCTACTAGAGACCACGCTTTGTCAAGGGGACTATGAAATACAGCCAGTCAGAATAGCCAAGTAGGAGAGCAGGGTGCAAAAAGGGACACAAACCAAAAGGAAAAGTCAATACTATTAGAAATTTAAGGGCAAACTAGAAACAGAAATATCCTTTTACTTTTCTTTACTACTGTAGTTTTGGATCAGCAATATATTCACAAATTCTGATGTAAACCACTAACAGAAATAATACAATGGATCTGAACATTACTTCAACAAAAAAACAAAGAACAGATCTGAACATTACATTAGCAAAAACAAAGAACAGATCTGAACATTACCTTAACAAAAAAATACAAAGAACAGATCTGAACATTACATTAGCAAAAACAAAGAACAGATTTACCTGATGTGCTTGCTATTGTCCTCTTTTCTGTATTCTCAGAAAAAGCTATAATGGTCATGGATCAACCAGGAGAGATCCGCACCTTCATCAGCAAGAGAAACCAACCAAGAGAGGGTCGCACCCTATACCAACAAGAGAAATGGACCAAGGAGAGAGCCGCACCAAGTATCTAAGGAGGCCGCACCACTACACCAACAAGGAGAACAAAACCAAGGAGGCCGCACCACTATATCAAATTGAAACAAGGAGGTGCCGCAGCAAAAATCAGACCAAGTGAAAATTTGGAGGAAGAATGATGAGAGAGAGTGAGGGGAGAGGTCTGTTATTTATAGTTTAGGTGGGTAGGTTAGGGTTTACAAAATAGCCCTAATTTTAGGGTTAGATTAAAACCCAACAATTAAACAAATTAAATAATTAATATTTTAATCATAAAATATTAATTAGAAAGTCAACAAGTCAAGGTGGCTAGTAAAGACAAACACCACATAAACATTAACAAGCACGTGGATCAAGTAAGGGGATGCAATCAGTAACAAGACAAAGTCAAAGGGGGGTTCTTCTTCAATGGAAAAATGTCCACATAAGTCTCATGATAACTTATAAGCTTTTATCATCCCAGCATAAGAGGAAGGTCAATGATGTGATCATATCCTTCTTCTTAACTGCTCCTAGGTCTCATGGACCATCCCGGGAGAGAAGAAGATCACACATCATTTCTACTTGGTACTTAACCAAGAAATTGCCTGGTCCCAGACCAGGATACCCCAAAACGTGTCTGGGGGCCCTATATCACCACTTCTTATCCACCAAGGTAAACAACCAAGGATCAATCCAAATACCGAGAAAGGATTCCTTGGACCACATCCAAGGGCCCTAGAACACATCTAGGGACTTATATCATCAAACTACTTGGTCCTTGACCAAGAACCCCAGCGATACACTGGGGGCCCTCACTAGAGTCTTTTTCCATGGCTCTAACTGCTTGTTCCTAGACCAAAAACCCCAGGACTGTACTGGGGACCTCAGATCTTAGTTAGGGTCTTTGCCATCCTCCCAAAGAATGGCTCTTGCAGCTGCTTAATTTTAACACTCCCTCTCAGCAAGAGCGGCATTCTCAACAACACCAAGCTTGTCTCGAAAGTACACAAACTTTGTCAACAACAGGGGCTTGGTCAAAATATCTGCAGTTTGTTTCGCCATAGGAACATACTGAATACTTAGAATGTTCTTCTGCACCATGTCCCGAACATAGTGATATCTCATCTCAATGTGTTTCAATCTGTCATGAAACACAGGATTCTCAGAGAGCTTTATACAGCTCTGGTTATCACAGTGAATTACTGTGGGTTCCAGCTCAGCACTGAACAAATCTGAGAGTAGCTTTCTGAGCCACACTACTTCTCTATTGCCGCACTTGCAGCAATGTATTCTGCCTCTACAGTGCTTTGGGCTATGAGAACCCAAACTGAAACAATATCTGGAAATGCTCTTTCGATCCACTGTACTTCCCATCCAATCTGAATCTGTATAGCCATGAAGCATTACACCTCCACTGGAAGTGTATCTGAGCCCATAGGCTATAATCCCTCGGACATATCTGAGAATATGCTTAGCAGCAACCATATGAATGTGTTTCGGTTCACACATGAACTGACTGAGGGCATTTACAGCGTAACAAATGTCTAGTCGGGTATGTACTAGATACATCAAGGACCCAATAATCTGACGATATACGGTAGGGTCTTCTCAATCTAAACTTGTAGTTTAATCATGTAACTTCTTCAGGTTAGAAATCATAGGTGTGGTTATGGACTTACAGTCCAGCATCCCAAATCTGCGAAGCACATCAACTGCATACATGCTTTGTGAGAGAAAGATCTCACCAGGTTTATGCCACACCTCTAAGCCAAGAAAATAATGCATAAAACCCAAGTCCTTCATTTCAAATTTTGTCGATAACTCCCTCTTGGTCTAAGCTATCAAATGTTCCTCTCAAGTAAGGAACAAATCGTCCACATATAAAACCAAGATAACAGGATGATTCTTCACAATCTTTATATAAAGATTAGGATCTACTATACTCTTGGAGAACCCAAGATCCTGAAGAAAGTCGTCAATTCTTCCATACCAAGCTCTCGGAGCTTGTTTCAATCCATACAAGGCTTTCTTGAGTTTGCAGACATGGGATTCTTTCCCATGTATCACGAAACCCTCAGGTTGCTCGATATAAACCTCTTGCTCAACTTCACCACTAAGAAAGGCAGTCTTAACATCCATTTGGTGAAGTTTCCAATTAAAAACTGAAGCAAGAGAGATAATGATTCTGATAGAGGTATACCTGGCAACAGGAGCAAAAATATTGTCATAATCAATTCCTTCTTTCTGAGAGAAGCCACGAGCCACAAATCTAGCTTTGAATTTTTCAACACTGCAATCTGCTACATGTTTTATTTTGTAAATCCATTTAGATGTTACCATTGATTTGCCTTGAGGTCCTGGGACCACTTCCCATACATCATTCTTCAATATTGACTCGTATTCTTCTATCATGGCATCCTTCCACACTTTATGTTTGGCAGCCTCATCAAAAGTGAAAGGTTCTAAGTCAATCACAAGATTCAACTCATCTATCAAACCTGAGTGTTTATATGGTTTCTTGCTTTCTCTGAAAGTACCTTTAGTTGTTGCATGATTTTCTGCTTCTTTTAAAATTTCATGGCACCATGTTGGCTTCCTTTTGACAGGAGGCTTCTCTAGGGGAAACTCAACAAAATCCCTTCTGGGATCCACTAAAGGCTCTCTGGCTTCCTCCCTCTGTTCATCTGAAAGTGGCAAATCTGAAGGTTCTGGAGATGGAGCTTCATGCTCCTCTATATCACATGGAAGTTCTCTAGAACGATGAAAGGAGGCTTCCTCATGGAAGGTCATATCTCTACTGACCTCTATGTACTTTTGCCCTGGTACATAGATTCGATATGTCTACCTATTTGATTCTCAACAAGTTTCTTAAAATCCTGAAATTTACTGAAAGATTCATCTTTAGTTTTCAAAAAATAAATCCAAGTTTTACGAGAACAATCATCAATAAAAATGATATAATAAAGACAACCATTCATGGACGGAGCAGTCATAGGTCCACAAAGACCAGAATGAATAAGATCTAAGATACCATTAGTTTTTCTATTACTGTGAGGATAAGCTTTCTTTGTATTTTTACCAAGAACACAGCCTCTACAAATACTATCATGCTCAAAAGAAAAAACTGGCATACTTGTTACCATCTTTTGCAAACTTGGGAGAGAATTATAGTTGAGATGTCCAAACCTTTTGTGCCATAGTTTGCAGAGGTTGATCATCTCATGAGCTAATGCCTGAATAACTTGATCAGTTGTTAGCGCTTTGTAATTTGCCCAAGGTTGAGGAGGAAATCACTGAGGCAACATCAAACCACTTGGAGTCCTGGATCTAGCCCTCCAAGACTCAGAGAGGGCTCTCTCTGTCTGATATAGCTTTGTTTGCTTGGAATTTTAGGCTAGTTATAAGAGTACAGGGTTGGGTTTTTGAAATGTTTGGTTGGAACAACAAGGGAAGGCCATTGGGTAATGGAGTCAATAAGGCCAAGGTGACCAATTTGCAGAAGTATCAAGCTGAAGCGAAACAAGGTAGACATACTAATGGATCTGGTAAATTTGAATGAAATGAAATATGAGAAAAGAGACAAGATCAATTGAGCAACAGAGCAATTAAGAATTCTGCCACTAAATATCAGAAGAAAACATTCACATTATCCACAGTTAGAATCGGAGTGTATCTTTCAACAAATTTTGTTCTTTAACCTGCTGTGAGATAATTAGAAAAGAAAAAAAATATGGAAACAGAGATTACAAATTACAAAACGAGCACTTCACCACATAGCTATGGCACATGAATCCTGAAACAACTGATCTTGTATTAGTGCAGTTTTGAAAGAAGGAGGCTATGTGAGCTCATTACAATAATGGAAAAATATTCCTTCAACAGGTTCCCCACTGATCAACCCCTGATACTTCGAATTTAGAAGTATTTATAAATTATTTACAATGATCATGTCATTAATGAGCACGATTGAAATTAGGAAAATCTAAACCAATTCGATTTCGGATTACAAAGATATAGAGATCATTGAGATTCGTTCAGAGATCCGGTGTTGTTTTGATGGGATCTGTGGGTGATCTGTGCCTTTGAATCCGCTCTCTTTCCCATCCATCCTTTGACTTTCTACCTCTTGAATTTCTGAAAAATAGGGTCCCGTGAAGTCTTCATTTCTCCCAATATGAGATGTCTGTGTAAAAACGGGGGGGAGGTTTTTCTAGATGAGCCTGTGCTAAACAAAAACCTCTTTTGGTTTTTTCAAATTCATCTCCAGCTCTCCGAAACAGCTCCAACAAAAACATGACAAAATCAGGAAAACTGAAAACCTGAAAAATGGTGCTCAGAGATGGCTTTGATTCTCCCAACTGCTGACACCTATGCAAAAACTGAGAGAGGTTTCTGTTCTTCAACCCGTTACGGAGAAAAACCTCTCTCGGTTTTTCAAAATTCCTTCCCGTTTCCCCGGAATTGCTCTCAGAAAACAGGTGGTCGAAACTGGCGAAAATAGTTTTTTTTGTTATTTTGGGGAAGGCAGTTTTGGAGGGGGGAAAGTAGTTTTCGAACCCCCCCCCTGGGGTGGCAAGTGGTATTAGGGGGGGGGGGGTCCGAGTTCACCATATGGTGACATGTGTCCTTTGGTAAACCACTTACTCGGACCCTCCCCCCCTTGTTAAAGTTAGGATGGTTCAGGGGGTCCGAGTAAATTATCGACGTTGATTTATTTTATTTTTGGGATGTGTGCATAGTGCACTTTGCTTTTTGTTTTTATTTATTATTTGTTTTTAATTTTAATAAAGTTTGTTTTATTTTTATTTAACATTTTTTTATTAATGTTTTACGTGCTTTTATTTAGTTTATGTTTTTTGTTTATTAGTTTTTAATTATTTATTTTTATGTGTTTTGTTTTTCCGTTTTATAATATTTCGCTTTTTATTTTATTTATAATGTTCTAATCTTTTTTAGTTTGGTTTTATGTATTTTATTTTTGTTTTAATTTTTAAGTTTTGTTTTATTTGTGTTATTTTTAAATTGTTTTTTAATTTATATGTTTTATTATTTTTTATATGGTTTTTGTTTGTTATATGTATTTTTATATGTTTTTAATATTTTATTTTTTAATTTTTTTTAATTCACATGTTTTATTTAATTTCTAATTAATGTTTCATTCTAATACACTAACCTAATTGCTAACTTAATCAAACTAACCTAATTACTAATTAATTTATTATTAACAAGCCTAACCTAGTTTTATTAATCTAACTACACTAACTTAATTAAATTAACATTATTATGCTAATTAGTATTAAAAAGTGCCACTAACCATTTATTATTAACCTAATCTTTTTTATCCTAAGTTTGTTTATGCCTGTAGGGACGAAAATTGGTGGAGGGGTGAAAAAATGAAGGGCGAGGGAATGAAGGGTGTGATAGGGTGATGAAGGATCGGGCGAAATAGATGAAGGGGGAAATGGAATCAACCGTGCCCAACAAGCCAAATGTATTTATCACGGGAGCAACGCCAAATAAACAGCTAAAGAATCAAGTTACCTATGATTATAAGACCCCAACATAGGCTCCACCTGGGGATGATAACTCTTTTCAGGAGCTGACAAGAACCACTGAACTCTGAACATGCAAACCAGTGCTTTATCCATTGGGCTGATCCCAAAATCTGTAACTTGTTCTGATCTTCAACTGATACCAAATCATACTGAAATCTGAACTTGAAATGCACACTAAACTGGAAACTGTACTGCAAACTGAAACTGAAAAAATTGTTGAAAGGAATGCTCAAAGCACTGACCTTATTTGCACACTGCTAAAAAAGATGCTCAAATGACTGAGCTTATTCAAACTGCTATCTACCCTATACTACTGAAAATCATGCTGAATCAAATAATACGAAAATGCCAGTGAAGCCAGTCAAGTAGATGTTGAAACAAGTGGATTTCTTGATTGCTTGTTAGCACAATCAAAAGGACAACTTGAGCTTTTATCCACAGAGTCAAAACTGCAAAGTGTAATGGCCACTGTTGAAAACATGATTGATATTTTATGCTGAAAAAATCTTCCATGTAGTCTGTTATGGGATCAGGAAAGACACGACCTATTTCTTGACTTTCAACAAATTTATGGTCATAATTGGGTATGATACATATGTTTTTTACATCGTTATACAATTCCTGATATGGCTGCAAATTTTCTGCTGAACTTTGAAATGAGACTCTTGCTAAAACAAACCATGAAAGAGACTGCCTAATCATGTCTATATCATAACCTCTTTTAAGTTCATAGTTGGCCAATGAACCATGACTTTGACAACACAAGTCATCCAACATATCAGGTATTGGGTTTTGTAGGAACTGAGATGTTTGTTGCATTGGTTCCAATGAAAGTTCATGATCTTCTATGTATTTATCATCCATGACATGATTAAAAATTTTCTTCAAAAACTGAAATGAATTAAAGCTTAATGGTACAGAGTTATTTTGGATTAACTCATATTATGTTTCAGGCTCTAAGCTTTCATCTGGAATTTGAAAATCAATGTAGCTCAAGGGCTGCAATTTTGGGTCTAGAACAGCTTCCATATCATCAATGACATCTTCAACTGAGTGATCAGAACATTCTTCATCTTTACTATTGACAACTTGTTTATGATTTTCTCTCAGAATTTGAAATGAAGAGAAACATAGAGGCATAGATCTTTCACTTACTCTGAGATTTGTTGCATTTTCTCCTTGCTGTCATGATTGTTGTGCAAAGGTTGATTGTCATATTTGAGTTGCAACTGATCCTCCTCCTCCCAACATGTTGTTGATTGATTTGAAGAGTTCAACTTGGTGTAATCCTCATCATAGTTATCATACCTGGGTAGATCGTCCATGAAGGAAAAGTCATCAAACATACACATCATATCCGTTGATTGCTCTTCTACAAGCTGAGTGGGAGTTTCAGCTTTGACTATGATGTGAATTGAATACATGAAATGATCATTTTACAATCCATGATACCAAGGGTGAGCTGCAAAGTGTTTAGGAACAGTGACCCTTTCTTTCTTTGTAACCAATGGAACATGATGCCCTTGAACAACAAGTTCATTTCCCATGATGACTTTCTGCATCATTTCTTTCATTGTGCTGGCCAGAATGTCCAGTTTAGCTTCTGAATATTTCAGCTACTCCTTTGCTATTTTCTCCCTTTCTTCTGCCTTGATCTTTGACCTTTTGATCAGCAAATTTGCTTCCACACTAATTGCACTATCTTGCATCTCCTTGAGTGTGGTAGTGTTCCTTTCTCTTAGTTGAAATGCCATCTTCGGATCAAAGGCATCTGGGTAGTGTAAAAGAGCTAAACCAGGAGGTGGTCTTATATCAGCATGCACGGAATTGTAAACTTGATTGAATCTGGCTGAAAATTTCTGCATTGTTTCTCCTGGCTGTCTTTTTAAATGATCACATTCTTCTTAAATGAGAAAAATATTTCTCTTGATCTCCCATTTACTAAGGAAGACTTCTACAAACTGATGAAAATTGGAAATGCTTGCAGCTGACAAACTTTTGAACCATTCCTTAGCTCTACCTTGCAAAGATAAAGCAAAAAGCCTAATGCAGACATCATCTTCCTCAACCTCAAAAAGGTCAAGATAATTTCCAAAACCTTGTATGTGTTTTTTAGAGGTGATATTACCATGTTCTCCATCAAATCTGGGAAGATGTTTGTAATAATTGGCAGGGAAATCATGGAGTATAGGGGGTAAGATAAGAGGCTTGTATCTATCTGGATTATTTTTGGGTGTAGGGGTATGTACAAGGATTGTAAAACTAAGCTTGAACTCTTGAGGTTCCTCAGGTTGAATTTGATCAACATGAGTTTCAACAATATGGTCTTGGCCAAGTTCATAAAAAGAGAGGAAATAATTAAAAATAAAACCAATTACATCTTGGATACAATTCCAACTTGCATACCTGATCCTTTCAGATTGTCTTGTCATGTTTCAAGTTCTTCCTCCAGTGGAGTCTTTGAATTGGAACTGATCTAGAGCTGATTGGAGTCGCCAGGCGGATGATTCAGCCTTCTTATGTCTGATCATTGTCCACCATCAGTAATCAGATCTGGAACTTGATATGATTTTCTGAGGAAGGTTCCCCAGTATGGTCGCCATTATGTTAGCGCTCTGTAATTTGCCCAAGGCTGAGGAGGAAATCATTGAGGTAACATCAAACCACTTGGAGTCCTGGATATAGCCCTCCAAGACTCTGAGAGGGCTCTCTCTCTCTGATATAGCTTTGTTTGCTGGGAATTTTAGGCTAGTTATAAGAGTAGAAGGTTGGGTTTTTGAAATGTTTGGTTGGAACAACAAGGGAAGGCCATTGGGTAATGGAGTCAAAGAGGCCAAGGTGACCAATTTGCAGACGTATCAAGCTGAAGCGAAACAGGGCAAGGTAGACATACTAATGGATCTGGTAAATTTGAATCAAATGAAATATGAGAAAAGAGACAGGATCAATTGAGCAACAGAGCAATTAAGAATTCTGCCTCTAAATATCAGAAGAAAACATTCACATTATCCACAGTCAGAATCAGAGTGTATCTTTCAACAAATTATATTCTTTAACCTCCTGTGAGATAATTAGAAAAAAAGAACATATGGAAACAGAGAATACAAATTACAAAAGGATCACTTCACCACATAGCTACGGCACATCAATCCTGAAACAACTGATCTTGTATTACTGCAGTTTTGAAAGGAGGAGGCTCTGTGAGATCATTACAATAATGGAAAAATATTCCTTCAACAGGTTCCCCACTGATCAACCCCTGATACTTCGAATTTAGAAGTATTTATAAATTATTTACAACGATCCTGTCATTAATGAGCAGGATTGAAATTAGGAAAATCTAAACCAATTCGATTTCGGATTACAAAGATATAGAGATCATTGAGATTCGTTCAGAGATCCGGCGTTGTTTTGATGGAATCTGTGGGTGATTTGTGCCTTTGAATCCGCTCTCTTTCCCATCTGTCCTTTGACTTTCTGCCTCTTGAATTTCTGAAAAATAGGGTCCCATGAAGTCTTCATTTCTCCCAATATGAGATGTCTGTGTAAAAATGAGGGGAGGTTTTTGTAGATGAGCCTGTGCTAAACAAAAACCTCTTTCGGTTTTTTCAAATTCATCACCAGCTCTCCGAAACAACTCCCGCAAAAACATGACAAAATCAGGAAAACTGAAAACCTGAAAAATGGTGCTCAGAGATGGCTTTGATTCTCCCAGCTACTGACACATGTGCAAAACTGAGAGAGGTTTTTGTTCTTCAGCCCATTACAAAGAAAACCTCTCTCGGTTTTTCAAAATTCCTTCCTGTTTTCTCGGAACCGCTCTCGGAAAACAGGTGGTCGAAACTGGCGAAAAAGGTTTTTTTTGTTATTTTGGGGAAGGCGGTTTTGGAGGGGGGAAAGTGGTTTTCGGACCCCCCTGGGGTGGTAAGTGGTATTAGGGGGGGTCTGAGTTCACCATATGGTGACATGTGTCCTTTGGTAAACCACTTACTCGAACCCCCCCCTTGTTAAATTTAGGATGGTCGGGGGGGTCCGAGTAAATTATCGACGTTGACTTATTTTATTTTTGGGATGTGTGCATAGTGCGCTTTGCTTTTTGTTTTTATTTATTATTTGTTTTTAATTTTATTTAGGTTTGTTTTACTTTTATTTAACCTTTTTTTTATTAATGTTTTACACGTTTTTATTTAGTTTATGTTTTTTGTTTATTAGTTTTTAATTATTTATTTTTACGTGTTTTGTTTTTCCGTTTTATAATATTTCGCTTTTTATTTTATTTATAATGTTTTAATCTTTTTTAGTTTGGTTTTATGTATTTTATTTTTGTTTTAATTTTTAAGTTTTGTTTTATTTGTGTTATTTTTAAATTGTTTTTTAATTTATATGTTTTATTATTTTTTATATGGTTTTTGTTTGTTATATGTATTTTTATATGTTTTTAATATTTTATTTTTTAATTGTTTTTTAATTCACATGTTTTATTTCATTTCTAATTAATGTTTCATTCTAATACACTAACCTAATTGCTAACTTAATCAAACTAACCTAATTACTAATTATTAATTTATTATTAACAAGCCTAACCTAGTTTTATTAATCTAACTACACTAAATTAAATTAACATTGTTATGCTAATTAGTATTAAAAAATGCCACTAACCATTTATTATTAACCTAATCTTTTTTATCCTAAGTTTGTTTATGCCTGTAGGGACGAAAATTGGTGGAGGGGTGAAGAAATGAAGGGCGAGGGAATGAAGGGTGTGATAGGGTGATGAAGGATCGAGTGAAATGGATGAAGGGGGAAATGGAATCAACCGAGCCTGGCAAGCCAAATGTCTTTATCACGGGAGCAACGCCAAATAAACAGCTAAAGAATCAAGTTACCTATGACTATAGGACCCCAACACCAGTGACTTAGTAAATTCCACCTTCTTGAGCTCTGATTGTCGTGGTCGAGCTCATACTTCCATTTGAGGGCCACATAAGAGCCTTTCCTTTGGAGAAGGCTAGTGAGTACCCTTTACTTTCTAGAACTGCAACTGAGATAAGATTTTTCTTTAATCCAGGAACATAAAGAATTTCTTCAATATGAAATACATTACCTGACTGAAGTTGAAAGGATGTTGATCCAAATCCTTTGATGGCATAGGTTCCATCATCACCCAATTCTACCTTCACATTGAACTTCTTATCTTGATAGTTCACAAGGTTTTGTTTGAAGTCTGTCAAGTGCTTGGAGGCCCCATTGTCCACTAACCAAACTTCTTCCGATTTGGTGACAATACCGGAGAGAGCTGAAACAAGATAACTTTTTCTGCATTGTTCTTGTTCTTTAGTAGGAGCTCTAGTTCTCCTTCTTTGAGGCTCTTCTTCCTCAGTTGCAACTGAAGCATGGAGCCTGCCTTTCCGTTTCTGCGGTGAAGGACGGTTCCTGCAGTCTTTTGCATAATGACCTAGCCTTTACAGTTAAAGCATGTTACTTTAGATAAATGAGAGTGAAAGTGAGAGTGATTACCTTGGGGTTTCTTACATCTGCCTTTGTGCTAAGGAAACTTCTTCCATTTCTTGGCTTTGACTGAAAGAGCATGGTCTTTCACCATTCATGGTTCATTTTTGCTTTTAAGTCTACCCTCTTCTTCCAAACAATCATGCCATAATCTCTCGAAGTTGGGTTGAACTTCTCTTCCATTGACTGATGAGAGAAATGTCTCCCATGAGTCAAGGAGACCATCTACTGCTGTTTGTACAAGGTCATCATCATCCACTGCAACTCCAATTGCTGCAAGTTGATCTCTTGTTTGGGCAATTTTGGAAAAGAAGGCAGAGATAGTTTCATCCTTTCCCATCTTTAATTTACGTAGTTGTTTCTTCAAAATCCGCTTTTGAGTTGGGGCCTTCTTTTCATATAGATTTGCTAGGGCATCAAAGCATTCCTTAGTTGTCCTTAGATGAGCAATAAGAGGCATCAAGTTGTCTTTAACTGAGTCAAAAATGACCCTCTTGGCTTTGGCCTGCCTCTTTTTATATGGTGTTCTTCCATTTGAAGTAGGTTCTTCCATCACCCTGGTAACCAACTCATCCAAGTCACCTTCTTCTATGATATTAAAAACCCTAGCCTTCCAGGCATTGAAGTTTGAAGCCCCTTCAAGCCTATCTTCTGCTTTGACTAAAGATGAAGCCTTACTGAAAACAAGATTCGATATAAAACAAACTTATTGTTAATCTGCAAAACAAACCCTTAGGTATGGATCTACACAAGCTCAAAAGTCTGCTACAATTGAGCTCTTTTCACGCCCTAAGCTCTAATACCAAGTTAGAAATTTAAGGGCAAACTAGAAACAAAAATATCCTTTTACTTTTCTTTACTACTGTAGTTTTGGATCAGCAATATATTCACAAATTCTGATGTAAACCAATAACAGAAATAATACAATGGATCTGAACATTACTTTAAGAAAAAAACAAAGAACAAATCTGAACATTGCATTAGCAAAAACAAAGAACAGATCTGAACATTACCTTAACAAAAAAAAACAAAGAACATGTTTGAACATTACATTAGCAAAAACAAAGAACAGATTTACCTTATGTGCTTGTTGTTGTCCTCTTTTCTATATGCTCAGAAAAAGCTATAATGGTCATGGATCAAACCCAAGGGTAGATCTCATCATGATCTTGTGAACAGTTTGCCAAGAAGAACTTTAGGTAGATAACAGAAAACCAACCAACATACCACTCATCAAGTACAGGGCTGAAACAAAGACATAATTGTCCAATCTAGAGGCTGAAAAGAAGCCACTAGCAGCCCTAACAAATTATGTCCAAGAATATAGGACTGCTACAGCAATAGGCAGAAATTAGGTAGCAATTTTAGGGTTGCCTTAACAAACCCTGATTAGGTTATTAAAGGTTGTAAGATAGAGTAGCCTACAGATAGCACCAAAACTGAGGCAGCAACAGCATAAGGGTGGCAGCAAGCAGCAAAGAGATAACGGAAGGCTGGAAGGGAGGAGAGAAGGGTGGCCGCAACCTATACCCAGCAAGGGACTGCTCCAAAAGGAGGGTTGCACCACTGTACCAACAAGAGAAGTCAACTAGGAGAGAGCCACACCTTCTATCAACAAGAGAAACCAACCAGGAGAGGGCCGCACCCTATACCAACAAGAGAAATGGACCAAGGAGAGAGTCGCACCAAGTATATAAGGAGGTCGCACCACTATATCAAACTGAAACAAGGAGGGGCCGCAACAAAAATCAGACCAAGTGAAAGTTTGGAGGAAGAATGATGAGAGAGAGAGTGAGGGGAGAGGTCTCTTATTTATAGTTTAGGTGGGTAGGTTAGGGTTTACAAAATAGCCCTAATTTTAGGGTTAGATTAAAACCCAACAATTAAACAAATTAAATAATTAATATTTTAATCATAAAATATTAATTAGAAAGTCAACAAGTCAAGGTGGCTAGTGAAGACCAACACCACATAAACATTAAAAAGGACGTGGCTCAAGCAAGGGGATGCAATCAGTAACAAGACAAAGTCAAAGGGGGGTTCTTCTTCAATGGAAAAATGTCCACATAAGTCTCATGATAACTTATAAGCTTTTATCATCTCAACATAAGAGGGAGGTCAATGATGTGATCATGTCCTTCTTAACTGCTCCTAGGTCTCATGGACCATCCCGGGAGAGAAGAACATCACACATCATCTCTGCTTGGTACTTAACTAAGAAAATGCCTAGTCCCAGACCAGGATACCCCTGAACGTGTCTAGGGGGCCTAGATCACCACTAGGGTCTTATCCACCAAGGTACACAACCAAGGATCAATCCAAGCACCGAGCAAGGATTCCCTGGACCACATCCAGGGGCCCTAGAACACATCTACGGACTTATATCATCAAACTACTTGGTCCTTGACCAAGAACCTTAGCAATACATTGGGGGCCCTCACTAGGGTCTTTTGCCATGGCTCTAACTACTTGGACCCAGACCAAGAACCCCAGGAGTGTATTGGGGGCCCTAGATCTCAGGTAGGGGCTTTGCCATCTTCCCGGAGAATGGCTCTTGCAGCTGCTTAATTTTAACAAGTACAAAAAAGATGCATGAAATGACAAATAAATCTACAAGACTTATAACGAAGAGGTAAAAGATCAACCCTGGAAAGTGAAGGAGAGCCAGAAAAGAGACATGTCTGAAGATAAGGCGCAATTACCATGAGGGATGAGGAGGTTAGCCTTGCTTGTCATCTAAATCAGTAGTGCAAATGTCAACACCCAAGTGCACTTAATAATATCCTCTAGTGAATGGCCTAGTGCACTGATAGCGACCTAGGAAGTAATCCTGGGGGGCATCAAAATGATACTGATGATGATCGGGGTAGACACTGAAAAGGAAATAGAACACCTAACATTCAATGTAGAAGAACTCCTAGCAGAAGGGAAGAAGCTAGCAATGTGCCCTTGAGCAAGTGATTTGAGGGTGCCCTGCAATGTGAGGTGCTGGAGTGGATATGGTCCTTCTAGAATCCCTCAACGTGGAATACTTTGGAACTTAGGAGGTGCAGACCAAGGAGCAATTTTGGACAACCCTAGTCAATCAGCCATGTGTCCTTTAAGACAAAATAAACTACAAAAGAAGATATGACCAACTGAGTAACTTGGGGTTAACATCTAACTCTTCCATAACTATTAAATGCCCAACTCTTGGGCATCATCCTCCAACAACATTCATTGGTTCATGTTGGAACCAAGACTTCAAATCAGCTAGTTGTTGTAATTAATATATCATTGTAGGGAAGCACCTTCAACAACTTGTTCAATAGTAGTACCAATAGGGATTTCCAAGACTCATTTATATAGTTATTTCCAACACTATTAAGGTCAATTGTGGCATATTATTTGCAGCCCTCTCCTCCTTAATTATTCATAAAACATCCCTCTTTAAAGTGATCTTCCTTGACTCCATTTTGCCCAAGATTTGGTAGGCACTAGTCTTAGGGTACTCCATCACCTTTTGTTCTCACACCACTCAATAATCCATTCTACTACTACCATACATTTTGTTAAGGCTTACTATTCAAAAATCACCTTGTGCCTCCACTCCATACCCTAAGCAATCGTATCTTTAGGGAAGCCCCCCTTTAGTTGGAGAAGACCCAACCATAAGTGTGAGGAAGAGCTACTATGGTGACAGTGGGCAGCCTTCATGAGTGCACAAAACTAGCCCCTTAATGCTTAGGACTTTACATCATATGGGGGTGCTAGACTTTTTTGTGACAGAGAGCACACCACGTAAGGAGCCTTATCTTGAGATCTATACACCCTAGAGAGAGAAAGCGCTTCACTTAGAGACCTTGTCAGTGAAGAGACCTTATCTTAAGGATTAGATTAGGTCACTTGTGGACCTAGTCCACTTTACTATTGGTGGCATCCCTCAACTATAATATATAAAAGGAGAAGAGAGTCCTTAGTTGTAGCATTCATGGAAAAGCATGTGAAAGTTCATTAGATCATTTGTATCTTTAAGATGAACTTGTCTTGAGTCTTTGTACTTGTCTTTATACAAAGGAGGAAGGTGCTAGGGTTTCTGAAAGGAAAAATTTACAGGAGACTTGAAGTGTTAGGATTTGAGTCCTTGTGTGAAAAGGACCTAAGGTTTGTCGTAAAGAAACCCTACAGGAGACATGGAATTCTTTGCTTGGAGAGCTTGTGTGAGGCAAGCTTGGTGAAAGATCAAGGGCGGACTTGTTGGTGTTGATGTCGGCTTGCTGTGGAGCCTTTGGTGTGGCTAGATATCTTGGTGGGATGCCTTGCTTGACCTTTGTATTTCTGGTTAGGGTTTGTTATTGATGGTGGATGCCCTAGCTAGGCTTTGGGAAGCACTGGAGAGCCCTAATTCATGATAAGCCTGAAGGACTATCTTGTATCAGCGTGTGATAAGTTGTTGGTATGTACTTGTAACTTCATTGTTATGTATATATGAAGTGTGCTTTTTTGCCCAAACTTTGTGTACTTGTAGATCTGATTTTCAGCTTATAATCTCATGGTGAATGAGTAGTTTCTACAGCTGTTTGGTATGTCGATTTATCATGAACAGCTAGCTGATTTTGTTGAGTGATTTGACAAACATATAGAAGCTAAGTGGGCAGATTTATGGCTGCAATAAATCTGTTGTAATTAAATAATTTCCAGATCTATTATATGTTGGGATCTGTGTTGTTGAGTGATTTGACAAACATATAGAAGCTAAGTGGACAGATTTATGGCTGTAATAAATGTGCTATAATTAAGTAATTTTCAGATCTGTTATCTGTTGGGATTTGTGCCCTAAGGGCTTGAAACATATTTCCCTAGAAGTACAATTGTTCAGTGTTTATTTTCTTTCACCGCCTTGTGTATTTGGGTGGATGGGAGTGAAATATATACTGCAGTAATAAATGTGCTATAATTAAGTAATTTTCAGATCTGTTATCTGTTGGGATTTGTG
>ML818941.1:51894-77868 GCA_009831015.1 Picea engelmannii | reverse complement strand
TAAATGCTTTGTCTTATTATGAATTATAGTATTATACAATGGATTATTTCTAAAAACTGACAATCAAATGCAGCACGGAGTGCAAGCATATATATGAAAAGAAGGCAGTCATGGATCACATTAGGGTGCTTGCAAAAAAGCGTGGTTGCAAATGTGCTGCTGCAGGTAATACTGCATTGATTAATTTTTGTTTTGATTAGCAGTTTCTATGACTCTTTCTTTGATTGTCCATACATTTGTCTCATTGGTTCTTTTTTTTTTGTTTTGTTTTCAGGTTGTCCGAAAATGCTTACAGCTGACAAATTGATTTGTGATCCTTTACTAAGGATAGAAATTGATGAATTACGTTTGCGAGGAAACCGTTCTACACAAGCTCAAATAGTAGCAGATTGCACTGAGATTGATGAGGATTGATGGCTTAATATTGAAAATTATAGATTCCTAGCGCACATCCTTCACCAAGTCCATCCAAAGCAAGCAATTTTATCAAGGCATAACATCTTTCACTTCATATACTGTAGGTATGTTTGATACCCGGGAGTAATACTCTGGAGAATATGCCTTATTTCTCATTTTGTAAGAAAATTTGTATTTTAATATTTCTATACCACAGGGGTACAATACATTTAATTAGAAACAGTTGCATGCTCTTTAGACCCTGGCATACTTTAATAAGGAAGTTGGAAGCATCAAGTCCAGGGTAACTTTTGTTATTCTGTTATAGAAAAAATTTCCTTTTATATCTCATCACCTTGTACCTGAATTGTTTAGTCAGTTCTGCTATCTGACGCTGTTCATGCTATAGTTTTGGCAATGCACCTTTTTTTTCAAGGCAGTGGCTACAAGATGATTGTTCGTATAAGCTTAATGTCAATGGAGAAAAGTATAGAAAAGAAACATAGGAGAGTGAAAATTAGTTACTAACTGATAACTAAATGAGATTTATCACCAATTTACATTGGAATGTCTCTACATTTATGGTAAAAAGTTCATTAGCAGAGTAGTAGTGTCTATCCTTTTATAGTATTTATTATTCTGCATGTTGAGAACTTATTTTTTTGATCTAAGTAGTTTGTGCAAATTTTAGTTGTTTTTTTTTAGGATAGACACTTAAGAGTTACTTAAGATCAACAATGGTCTAATGTGTTTTTAGGTAAAGTGTGTTTCTTTAGTGTGCTTTTGTAACTAGCTAATCCGACAATCATGATTAGGTTCTAGACATAAAGTGATCTGGCGGTTCATCTTTTTATCGATATTAATAACACCTGATCCGTGGTTTAACACCTTATTGGTCCATGATCTCTATTTAAAGAGCATGGACGGTCATTTGCTGATGATTAATTGTTGAGAGATGTTCATGTAATCTTTGTTTTTGCATTGATATATTGCTTCAAGTGGCCGTGTTATTTGGGACCATAGATTGTTTTCCTCTTTGAGTGTTTTGACCATATAAACACCGGTGTATTGCATTTTGATATGTGTGAGCGGTTGCCTTAAAGTGTTCAATCATCAATGTAACACACCTGACCCCCTAGTTCTCATTGACGCTGATGGGGTGTCAAAATTTTGTTTTTTCCAACTACTTCATTTCTCCAATTAGACCTCGTAGATTTATTCTTCTCATCGAGAGATTTCCAACGACTGTAACCATGCTCAATTCCGAGCTTTGCATCAAAAGTTACAGCCTTCCAAAGTTTCTAGACTATCTTCCATCCATTCCACCTCAGCACCATGTGGCATCCATTTGGCTCCCTGGGACACGTGCCACCTAATGTGGCACTGATGTAGCATTGATGTGGCAGCTGCCACCTGTCTCCACGATCCTCGTTCGATTGGCCCTCTAGATCAACGACTTCGATCTATTCGGAGCCCTTCTATACCATCAGAGTCATTCATTGGAGTGTGTCCACTCTAGGCTTCCCCGCACACTCCAATGGCCTCAATTCGACGACCTCCACCACCGACAGATTGGATGGTCTGGGCGATCTGGTAATCTATGACTCTTATTGCATTGGGATCCTTAACTTGCACGACAATTAACGACCTTCCCCATTCTCTTCACACTCGTGTTAGTGGATCCCATGACAGATTGATAACTGTCGTGCATCGTGGCCACTCTCCGATCGACGACCTAGATCATTCCTCGGAGTATTCCTATGGGAGTACTCCCTCCTTCAGAACCACAACCCACTCCGACCAGCCCCCTTCGATGAATGGTTGAGATCCATCGTCGACAGATTTGAGTGCTAGGATTTAGCTAGTTGTCCCAAGGAATAGCATAGACAGGGGCCACACTTGGTCCTTTCCACGAATTACGGGCTTCCACATGTCCCCCTTTGGACAAGCTGGCACCCCCCGCCATCATGATGTCACTTCCCTCCTAGCCTCACTTACACAGAATCCTACGTGGCATCCAAGTTGGCACCCAGGACATGTGGCCCTACCCAACAATGCCACCTAGCTTGACATGAGGCACTCATGCCACGTCACCTTTCCCTCCTCAAAGTGCCAAAACACCTTGCCACGTGGCACAATTACCACCTGACATGTGGACCCTCCAGATGGACTGATGTGGCGTACATGTCATTGTTGATTATTGGCACGTCCTTCTAGGTGTTGACATCTGTCCTCTGTGCATTAGATGGGGGACGTCATCCTTGTTAGTATGATGTCACCTTCCTCATGGCCTTGCCTAGGCGAGACCCACAAGATCGATGGCTAAGGTTGCTCTCCCTGCTCACCAATCAACGACCACAATCACTCCTCGGAACCTTCCTGTCGGAGTACCTTAACCAAGGCTACTCCGATGACCCTACCACGATCGACGACTTAGATCATTTGATGCCCATCCCGATGGATCCAATGGTCCCGATTGATCCTTGGGGCCCTTCCATTGTAGTGGCTCAACTCCTGGTCTCCGAGACTATTCGGACCACAGGCTCCAACGATACTTCAACGATTAACGAACACAATCATTTAGATCTTCCCTTCGATGGATCTGAGGGTTGGCAGCATCCTGGATCCTCGACAAGTCCTCATACATGAGGACCCTGATCAACGACTAGGATCTCCTAGGTCTGCCTTTGATGAATTCAACGGTCGACAATGACCTTGATCCTTAGCAAGCCCTCGAGCATGAGGGATCCCGATCAACGACCATGATTGATTCACTGTGCTGATTTGATGGCTGAGATTCTTTCTGAGGCAAAGCATATGTTTTCTTAGGTTTAGCAGTTCGCTTCAGGACTTAGCCAAATCCAGGACTTCATTAAGTAAAATCTAAGGCTTTCCAGGCCTTCAAGATGATCTGCAATTCTTCTCTATTGACTAAGGCTTTCCCTCATTGCCGTGTAAATAGAGAATCACACCCTTTGCACTGTCCATACTCGGACAAGGGCATTTCCAACTCGCGCTGGCTAAGCTATGCCCAGGTTCCAGCTAAGCATATGAACAAAATATATAAAGAACACCAACAACATACACTCAAGTATAAATTTTCTCTGATATCATTTTCATTCCTTTAAATGTGCTTCCCATGTACATTAATTATACAAAATAGCTACAAGATACACATGCATCATATTTAGAAAAACCATAACATAAATGTATAATTCCAACAATAACTACCCATGGTAGAAATTACATAATTACAATTCCCGTGCAAATCTACAACAGATGTATTTAAGCATATTAAGAACAACAAATACCCATAACAAGAATACATAAAACAATTGCACAGTAATTTTAGCAAATACATAGTGGACACTTATCTGGTATAAATATGCCACCAACTGCTTGCATACCTCCGACTTTCCTCCCAGCCTTAGACTCTGCTTCTCATAAGTTCAACATCAGGTCACCCCCTAGTTGGGGTTTAAGCTCCACTTGGGCAAGGAATTCCTAACCAGGCAAGGCCTCTTAGCAACAACCAAACTCAAACTCAGGTGCCAACTTTACAACAACTTACAGTCTTTCATTCCCCACATGCCTGTCCCACCCAGAAAAGTGTGCCCCTCCTTTGCTCAACAGTCCTTCGACTGCCCCACTTCCCTTTCGGGGATTTTTAGCTACAGGGCGGACATGAAGTCTGAGAGCTCTATAGTTGCAGCTCGACACCTTGGGGAAACAATTCCCAACAGTTCTCTCACCTAGAGAGAATGCTTATGGTCCTGAAAACCCACTTCTTCAACAACTTACGGGCCTGACAACCTGCTTCTTCAGCACACAGGCCTGACAACTTGCCTCTTCAACCCATACCACCAAGGATTTACATGGTACTTTCAACTCCATAGCTCCACTCTCAGTGATGGTCCTCCCCCTTTAGAGCGAATGACCAACAAAAGAAAGGTTGGAGAGAATGATAGCCAAGATGGGAAATTACATTAAGTTTTCCCAATATATTTGCATGTTCATGAAATGACACTAGTCACCTCATAAACCCCCTTTGAACCCACTTGGTGACTTGTTCCCATCCTTTAAGAACTTAGGATAAATATATGTATTCCGTAAATGATCTTTTAGGAAATATTATTAAAATATTCCCTTGGCTTAAGCCCCCTAGGATTAGCCCCTCTTCCTAGACTCTTAGCCCCCCTTTCCTTTTCTAGTGGATTTTATCCCCCCCTACTCTTTTGTTTGGTCGGTCTGCAACAATGATGTTATTTTATTAATATCTGAGGGTGATTACATAATACACAGGATAGGCCCACAAGCCTTTTTAACATTTGGCTCACCAGCCTAATAACAACACATGCACTCTGGCCTCAAAGTACATATACAAAGGCACTCTGGCCCCAAAATATCATGGCTCACCAACCTATATGTACAATTACAACTGGGGTCAACCTAGGGTATTACATTCAACCTATGTGGATATACCTCGTTTTTGATCATGGTATCAGAGCAATTTAGTCATCTAAACTATCGCTCATTGCAATAACTATGTAAACACAATATGGTGACTAGTTTTCCTCTAATTTCTCGCAGAGATGGTGTCTATGTTCTCGATAAACATTATTGGGACAATTTTGACAACCGTGCCTCTTGGCAGACATTGACACTCTTGCAGTGTGTGCATAGTGATTTGTGTGGTTTGCTTTTTTCTGCTTCTTTCTTTGGGTTCGAGTATTTCTTAACCTTCATTGATGACTTCTTCTCTCACTTGGGTTTATTTCCTGAAACTCAAGAGTGAAGTTTTGACATGTTTTTGGCCTACAAGGCCCTTGTGGAAAAACAATCTGGACATCAACTTCAAAAGTTAAGAAAAGATAATGGCGGTGAATATGTTAATAAAAAATTTACAACTCATTGCATTACACTGGGCATTTAGATGCAACATATCGTTCCACACACCACAACAACATGGTAGGGAGAAATAATCACACATTAAAATAAACGACAAGTTGTATGATCCAATCGAAGAGATTAAGTTCTCATTGGGTGGAAGCCATTAATTGTGCCAATTACATAGTTAATTGCAATCCCACAAAGGCTTTAAAAGATATAACAAAGGAAAATGTTAAACCAGATGTAAGCCACTTTTGTATGTTTGGTAGTGAAGGTGGACTCACAGTCATGATAAGAAAATGAAAGCATTAAAACATAAGTGTGAGAAGTGCATTTTTGATCAATATTTTGAAGATGTAAAAGGTTATCGACTTGAATCTATTTCAAAATAAATTATTATTAGGAGAGATGCCAAGTTTGATGAAGGTCTCTTGGCTTGTGTGCTTAATTCGATGTTTGTGCCATCTTTGACGTGCGAGCCATCTTTGGTGAATGTTGTATCTCCTCTTCTCTCTTCTATTCCCAATTTTGCTTTCTTCTTCTAAAGATGATGAAAATGAGGATGAAAATCTAGCTTTGCTTGCTCACCCTCAAGTTGAGTCCTTTGAACTTGAACCTGCACTTGCACCACAACTTCCTAGATGGGTTCATACAACAAAAGTAGTGGATAATGGTCTTGTCGGTGACCTTTCAGATCGACGTTGTACACATTCACGGTTCTAGTGAGCCTCCTCTCTTTTGGTTCAAGTTTCAGAGACTCATGATCTAGAAACATTTGTATAATTTTTTGGCCATTCAAAATGGAATGTAACAATGAATGAGGAATATCATTCCTTAATGATGAATGATAATTGGGATCTTGTCCTTGTTTTGAAAGGAACAATACTCGTCATTTGTAAATGTGTGTTAGGACTAAGTATGTAGTAGACATAAGTGTTTATAGACACAAGGCTCGATTAGTTGCCAAAATATTTTTTCAAGTAGAAGGAATTGACTACATTGAAACCTTTTCCCTTGTAGCCAAAATAAATTCCATTTGCCTTGTTCTAGCCCTTGCAATGTCATACAAATGGGTGGTCCATTGGATGGATGTTAAATCTTCCTTCCTTTATAGGGATTTGCAAGAATACATTTACATGGAACAACCTCTTGGCTAAATTAATGACTCCAGTCTTGTTTATCGCCTTGAGGAGGGATAGGCTCTAATGGCTTCTTTCTTTTGCTATTGACACCTTTGTAAATTCTTTGATCCTATCTCAAGTTGTTTTTAAGGAGGGATGTTAGGATATTCAGACACTTGGGAACTAGTTAAGATCAACTTGGTCTAATGTGTCTTTATGTAAAGTGCATTTCTTTAATGTGCTTTTGTAACTAATTAATCTGATGGTGACAATTATGTTTTAGACATAAAGTGATATGACGATTGATTTTCTCATCGATATTAATGATAGTTGATTTGTGGCTTAACACCTGATTGGTCCATGATCTGTATTTAAATAGCATGGAGGGACATTTGATGATGATCGATTGTTGAGAGATGCTCATGTATTCTATTTTTTTTTTTTGCAATAATATATTGCCTCAAGTGGCCATGTTTGCTGGGGTTGTGGATTGTTTCCCTCTTTGAGAATTTTAACCATGTAAACAATGGTGTATTGATCTTTGATTTGTGTGCGAGTAGTTGCCTTAAGGTGTTTGACTTGTGTCGGTATACCCTGTTTTTTGAGCAGGTTTGACCCTATGTGAGCATTATTGGCATAATATGTTGTAGCAACTAATTTACATGCCAAAAATGGATTGCTGGTGGAGCCCCTAGATGCATTCAATGCCAGTTTTTGAGGGTTTTCTCACCAGAAAATCTTATAGTGGACCAACATGATTGAAGGACAACCTATTGTGAGGAGGAAATAATCCACCATTAGGGAAAAGGATGCCTTGCCATCAAAATATCTTTCACAGAATTATCAGATAAATAAAAATATGCTTGTAGGATATATGCATTTTGTAGGAACAAACAATTAGTTAAGGACATTTAATAGTTTGAAACTTTGATATAAATTATTTGGGACTATGTGTGCACTAGTGTGTGAGCTAAATCTGTTCTATGGATATATTCTGTTGGCTAATTCACGCCCCTGCAGAAAGGCATTTGGATGGTTGACCAACTTGCAGTTAATAATATGAATGTTAATGATTATTGTTCCTTTTACATGCATGGCGAACCCTGAGGATTATGGCTCAAAGCCAAATGAATTAGTTGATGGGATGAGAAAGGAAAAAGTTTCAGGTAGACAAAAAAAAATTGAATTAGGTAATGGGATCAAGGAACAAATTTGAGGAAATCAGAAAAAAATGAATTTTGGTAATACAAAGGATGATAAGGAGGAATTTCTAGACCACGATTTAAAGTCTGCTAACTATAGTGGTTGGTGAGAAAAAGTTGTGCTTGACATAAAAAATCCATAATTCCGGTGATTGTAGAGATGAAGGTTCATCAATGAATTGGATAGAAGAAGGGACATGATTGTTTGGAGAAATGGCACTAGAAGAATTAGCTTTGCGCTGTCACTTTGAATGGGGAAACATGCACGCATTTAAGAAACAATACAAGTTTTCGAAATAACACTTTCAAAATTCCAGGAAATAAGCCAAAACAATCACAATTAAGACAATAAAATGTATGCCCCCTACACGAGAGAGAGAGAGACCAATATTGCCAAAAAATACAAAAAAGGTAAGTAATTCAGGACACAACCAAAATTTTCTGTTATATATTATAGAATATTATATCTATAGTTTCTTAGGTCTAGTAAATGATTCCACCAAAAACTGCCTACAACTTTCAAAATTGCTTGTGCATACCGACAAAATACTTGCAAAAAACATAAAATCTCAAGGGGAAACAAACACAAGTTTTGGAAATAACACTTTCAAAATTCGAGGAAATAAAGCAAAACAATCACAACGAAGAAAATGAGTATATATGCCCCCCAACACAGATAGAGATTCAACAATATTGCAAAAAAACAAAAATGTAAGCAATTTGTTGTTGAGTACACAACCAAAATTTTCTTTTCTATATTATAGAATATTATATCCAAAGTTGATTAGATCAAGTAGATGAGGCCACAAATGTTTACCCATAAATATAGAATAGCTCAAGGACATAAGAGAATGGTGGTGCACATGAAATGTTATAGCAAAGGGACGACAACATGGTTTCTTTAGAAGTACAAAATGTGAGCTTCGAAATAGCAACGCTGTCATTTATTTTTGAGTTCTATATTTATTGTCTTCTTAGTTATTTCCTTAGTTTTGAAGATGTGGACCCTATCCACATCTCATGAAGAGTGAGTTTTAATGGTGGAATGTCATTTTCATACCAAAAAGTATAGAAACCTTTGTAAAACTTTTCAAACATTTCCATATATAGAAAACACATTTCATTGGTGTTTCATGTCAAATTTTATGTAACTAATTTTAGATCTGAAAATTACTTCCAAGTGACTCATACAGTAAACCCTAAGGCTGTTATCATTGAATAATTTTACATTGAAATTATGAGAGAAAATTACAGCAGCAGAAACATAAAGATCAGAGAGAAATTATCCATGCACATGAGACACAATTTTTTGTTCTATAAACTTATCAAATTCAGAGTTTTCTGAGGGAAAAAATAGCCTTCTTAACAACTCACAAATTCACCAAATCTGAGGACAAATCAATCCTCTTCAGCAATTAAAAAATCATCAAATTACCCAAAAAAACCTTCTCACTTGCAGACATGTTGATGTCTTATGTACGGTTTGCTGATGTCATCCATACAAACTGCTGATGTCATCCGTACGGAGCTGTCACCTGCCTAGAATTTTCACATGTGTGGTTTGTACCTACCCTCACACGTGTGGCCCTATTTTTCTAGCTGTACGACTGTCACACGTGTGGTTGTATGGACCTGTTCCGTACCACACGTGCGATTGTATGAACCTACTGCTTGCACATGTGTGGATGTACCTTCTCCTTACATGTGCGTCCTATCTTCTTCCTCACACGTGTGGCTGTCCTCTCTCATGTGTGGCCCCTCTCTTAGCTGAAAACATAATGTCCAAGAAACCCTAGTCCAGATTTGCTAAAGTTGTAGAATTTCCCATGCTGAAATCACCAAGCCTCTTAGCACAAGTGCTCACTCACTTATGCTAACTCCATAATGTAACAAAATGAGATTGTCACAATCTCTCCTCTCCTTTCATATGAGTCCAAAGTGAGTTTAAAAGCCCTTAGCTTACTCTAAGGAGCCCTCGACTAAACTCAACATTAAATTATAATTTTTGATTCCTTAATGTGGGTGTGAAACCCCAACACAAGCCCTCAAAGCCCATCAACAAGTTCCCAAATTCCCAAGCTCCAATCCGAGGGTATTTTCACCAAAACAAAATTGTAATCAGGCGCCAATGAAGATTCCCATATGCCTGACACCGAGGCCACTTGTGGGAATACCTCCCGAAGCTACAAAATATCAACCCTCCCTCTTAGAAAGGAAGGTATTCCATCCTCCATCATCTGAAAGTATCTCTATCTCCCATACTAGAAGTAGCTCTGCCTCCTGTCCTGGATCCGCTACCACAGGTGGACTCCAATCCTCCTGATTGGTTGCTCCCTTTGTCATCGAAGCAAGTCATGATGTATGACATGGTTCCTCCTCGTAAGACACACTGCTCTTAGAAGTCTCCCGCTTATGAGCTTCCTGCCTAGCTTCTTCAACCCATGACACCTTCCTGACAGTCTTGGAAGACTCTTCTCTCCCATATGAACCTGAAGGTTGACTCCCTCTGAATGGATGACTCTCCCTCTGAGCCTGCCGACTCCCTCTGAAGTCGGATTCCCTTTGAATCTGGTGACTCCCTGTGAGTCTGTACAACCTTCAAAGCTACCTGCTCCCTGACCTCTGTCACTTTTCTACTACTAGCCATAGCTCACATAGGCTGGCCCTTTAGCCTATATAGGTTTCTCTCTCGAACTCCAAGGACCACTGTTGATTTGAGGCTAGACCCTATGGGCATGAATAACACCTTTCTATCTCGGAACAAAGCATCATATCCCTTCTCCTCAATCCCTGAGACTGAGAGCACACTCCTCCCGAGTTCTGGCACCCATAACACATTTGTCACCCTCAATACATCTCCCGACTCCAACTGGAATCGTATTTTTCCAGATCCCTGCATTGCATGCTTGGTCCCCATACCAAACTCCACACACATATCTGAGTCAGTCTCTGTGAAGCTCTCAAACAACTCTCGTGCTCCTGCCATATGACATGAGGCTCCACTATCCACCAACCAGGTTCCTCTACTAAAGATTGTACCAGAAAGGGTAGAGATCAATAATAACTTTCTCTGAAGAGGAAGCATAATGACCAAACTCATGACAAACAAAACATTTGACCTTGCTAAGGTCCTTCTTCCTCCTCGGTTCTGGAGATATCTCTCTCTCTCGGGAGAACCACCTTTTCTTCCCTTCTTGGTATGAGCAACCAGGGCCTGGTTCTCATCACTGCTTCCTTTCTGTTTGCCACTTCTAGACTCTAACCAAGCCTCCTCCTGGATGCAATCATTCCATAGTATGTCAAAATCTGGCAACTTCTCTCGTGCACCGATCCAAATTATTTTGAGAACGACATGAAGACAAAAAGTATAACCAATATATAACGAGGAAATACACAAAGATAATGTGGAGAACACAAAAATACAGTGAAAACAAACTTCTATTAACGAACAAGAGAAAAAAACATTGTAGAAGACAAACTGATAGAATGGGGTAGCCTATCTCTAAAAAGAAAGAGATGTTGGCTACGCTTCATTCACAACAAGCTTTACATCACATTCCATTGCATCCTTAAAGGGCCTCCTTTAGCTCAATTATATATGAGAGAGTGAGAGGAGAACAATTTCCATGATGCATGTGGGATAAATTGGACTAAGTTCATAAATATCCATAGGCATGTAAAATTCTAGGACTTCCCGAGCGGTCACCCATCCCAATACTACTCTAGCCTAAGCGCACTTAACTACGAAGTTCTAATGGGATCTGGTGCATTAACGCTATGCTGTAGGCATGTACATAAAACCACTAGGAAATCATTACATGATGTCTGTAATTAACAAATGAAGATGACATTACATTCCATTTCCCATCAAAAGGGTGAATATCATGGTTTATCAAAACCACATGCTCAAAATGGTGATTCAGTGAAAAAGGTGGATGGCCACCGAGATCCATCTGGATCATTCCTCCCCCCTAAGGAAGCAATGGTCCCCATTGCATCAAGTTCCCTTGGGAGACGGGGAGACTTCTGCTAAATCTGAAGCTTGGTGCGTTGCTTGCCTTGCTGAAGAAGCTGTCATGCTTAGCTTGTTGAAGGTTCGGTGTTGATCGGACTAGCCACAATTTTGTCAAGGTTGTCATGAATCTGTTGTTGGAGGGGTTGGATCCGTTTAACCAATCTAGCTACATGATCTACCTGAGTTTTCGAGGACTCTGTCGGTGAATATGCAACATGAAGAGTATGAAGGGTTCTGTTATAAACTTGCTTGACTGGGCAATGTTGAGGTAGCCCCGTAGGTGCAACAATAACATCTTGGTACTCTTCTACAATCTTGTCGATCTGCTTTTGCTGGATAGAAATGTCTTGGGATGAGGCTGCAGTGGTTGTTGTGTCCTCTTGTTCACCTTCTCATCGGATTGTGAAGAGGCTAAACTTTGCAGTATGAGAGATTACTTTGTGGGATTGTTTTGGTGGGACAATAGTCAGAACTACCTCTGGTATCCGATATAGCTGACCCCCCAGAGTAACAATGATGCTACGGGGTCGAGACTCATAAACAACATGACACCTCCACATATATGGCTGACCTAATAGAACATCACAGACTTCCAATGGGGAAACATCACACAATACCTCATCCTTGAAGGGCTTGATGCCGTAGGACATGAGACACTGCTGACTGACATGAAGATCTTGACCCTGGCGAAGTCACCTGATGTTGTATGGTTGTGGGTGTGGTGTTGTTGAAAAATCCAACTGCTTGACAACCTTTGTTGAGATGATGTTCTTTTGGCCTCCGCTATCAACAATAAAATGCAATGGGGTCCCCTTCACCCACATCTATGAATGGAAGAGTTGCTCCCTCTCCTCAAGATCCTCTTCTGGTTGGATTGTTGTAGTTGCGATAGTAGCAGTGGGTTCTGCATCAATGATCTGTCTCCTTTTATTATTTTCTGAATCAGGGTCCAAGTCGAGGTTCGACTCTTTGTCTTTGAGCTCGGCCACCAATGACTGTATTGAGCGACATTTATCAGTGTTATGCAAAGGGATGTTGTGGAACTCACATCACTTTCTGGTGTCTTTCTTATACTTCATGTTGCCCTTCTTTTCTTTCATATGGGACTGTCTCTCTTGAGGTTGGCCTTCCTTGCTCTGTCCTTCATTATGCTAGTTAGAGTTGCCTTTGCCATGCTTCTCCCACTTACTTTGTTGCTTGAATTTCTGCTCAATTTTGACTGCATATCGATAAGAAACTCCTAGTGAGGAGATGTCCAAGAAATCCATCTCTATTTGGATGTACCTATGTAGACCACTACGGTACTTCAAAACCAAGTGTCACTCGGAGTCTTTGATACCCAACTTTGAGCACAAGGTATGAAAGATGTTGGTGTACTCCGACATCGTCTGGTCTCTTTTCTGACACATAGTTGTCCATCTCATGTATTAGTCATCTTAGTTTTTGACAGGGTAGAACTCCTCCTTTAGGGCATCTACAAAGGTTGCTCAAGTGGGTTCTCTCCCAAATAGTGTAGATTCATCCGCGATGCACCTCTCCCAGTAACCTTCCCACCAAGATCTGACATGGGGAAGGGATTTAAGGAGTGCGAAGGTGATCTTTTCACTGTTGGATTTTTTTTGGATAGAGTAATAATCTTCTAGCAGATTCAACCATTTTTCTAGAGCATCTGCATCTATCTGGCCTTCAAATAGGGGGATATCAAAATTGACTTGTACCTTGAAGGGTGTCGCACTTGCAAAATGGCTTCTTGTTGAAGATTCCTCAGCTGCCGCCATCGGTAGTCTTCGAAGGATCCGAGCAAATTTTTCCGTCATCTCGTTGCTCTGTCGCACGAGGGCTTCCTCGAGTAATGTCTTGAAAGGATCTCTTGCTTTGTCATCTCTCTTTTCTTCTGCCATGGGAGGTTGCTTGGGCTGGTGAGAGCAGTTGTCCTCAAGAGAAACTAGCTCGAGATCCAACTCTCTATACCCTAACCTCGTCGGGGACCTTCTCTGAGAAACAACAAGGAACAACTTGCTCTGATACTATTGATCCAAATTATTTTGAGAACGACATGAAGACAAAAAATATAACTGATATATAACGAGGAAATACACAAAGATAATGCAGAGAACACAAAAATACAGTGAAAACAAACTTCTATTAATGAACAAGACAACAAAAAACTGTAGAACACAAATTGGTAGAATGGTGTAGCCTATCTCTGAAAAGAAAGAGATGTTGGCCATGCTTCATTCGCAACAAGCTTTTACATCACACTCCATTGCATCCTTAAAGGGCCTCCTTCACCTCAATTATATATGAGAGTGAGAGGAGAACAATTCCCATGATGCATGTGGGATAAATTGAACTAAGTTTATAAAATTCCATAGGCATGTAAAATACTAGGACTTCTCGAGTGGTCACCCATCCCATAACTACTCTAGCCTGAGCGCGCTTAACTACAAAGTTCTAATGAGATTTGTTGCATTAACGCTATGCTGCAGGCATGCACATAAAACCACTAGGAAAACATTATATGATGTCTGTAATTAACAAATGAAGATGACATTACATTCCATTCCCCATCAAAAGGGTGAATATCACGGTTTATCAAAACCACAGGCTCAAAATGGTGATTCAGTGAAAAAGGTGGATGGCCATCGAGATCCATTTGGATCATGCACAGATCCCCTGCACAAATGGTTCCCAAGACTCGGGAAGACCACAATGCCATATTCACCAACTTAGTATCATCAACTGCCTCACCAATGGCTGCAAGATAATCATGAATCTGAGTGATCCTCATGAGGTAGCTAACAACTGTGTCCGAATTGGACATCTCAACACCTTGGAGCTGGTGCTTCAAAATCAATTTCTAGCGTACATTCCCGCTTTGGTACAAGTCCACCAAAGCATCATACATATCTTTAGCTGTCCTCTTCTCGAAAATGTGAGGAGTTAGATGATCCTTCATGGAGTCCAACAATACCCACTTGGCCTTCATTTCCTTCTTCTTATGAGCTGCCAATTCTTGCGAATTAGCAGGACTTGGAACCACAACTTCAACATACTCTTTGAGATCATTCTCCTCTAAAAGAAGGAGAATCCTGCCTTCCAAGCCTGGAAATTTGTTTCCCCTTCCAATTTGTTCTCAATCTTTAGAGTGTTCACCATTGTGCCCTGCCCAGAACAAAACAAAAAATCTATTGTACCACCAATCTGCAATTGCTTGTGTCTCAAGAAGACCCTTCTCTCTCTTCAAAGCCTTAGCTTTGATACCATGTCAAATTTTATGAAACTAATTTCAGATCTGAAAATTACTTCCAAGTGACCCAAACAATAAACCCTAGGGATGTTATCATTGAATAATTTTACACTGAAATTATGACAGAAAATTACAGTAGCGAAAACTTAAAGATCAGAGAGAAATTATCCATGCATATGAGACACAATTTTCTATTCTGTAAACTTATCAAATTCATAATTTTTCGAGGGAAAAAACTACCCTCTTAACAACTCATAAATTCACCAAATCTGAGGAGAAATCAATCCTCTTCAACAATTACAAAATCAACAAATTACCCAGAAAAACCCCCTCACCTGCAAACTTGTTGACGTTAGCTGTAGGGACTGTATGGATTGCTGATGTCAGCCTAGACCTGCTCTCACACGTGTGGCCCTGTTTTTCCAGCTGTACAACTATCACATGTGTGGTTGTACAGACCTATTCTGTACCACACGTGCGACTATACAAACCTACTGCTTCCACACGTGCGACTGTACGGACCTACTGCTTCCACACGTGCGGCTGTACCTTCTCTTCACATGTGTGGCATGTCTTTTTCCTCACACGTGTGGTCTCTCTCTTGGCTGAAATTAGAAAAAACATAGTGTATGAGAAACCCTAGGCCAAATTTTCCAAAGTCGCAAAATTTCCCTTACTGAAATCACCAAGCCTCTTAGCACAAGTGCTCACTCACTTATGCTAACTCCATAATGTCACAAAATGAGATTGTCACAATCTCTCCTCTCCTTTTATAGGAGTCCAAAATGAGTTTATAAGCCCTTAGCTTACTCTAAGGAGCCCTTCACTAAACTGAACGTTAAATTATAATTCTTTATTCCTCCATGTGGGTGTGAAACCCCAACACAAGGCCCCATGACATTAAATCAGAATTTTTTATTCCTCCATGTGGGTTGAAACCCCAACACAAGCCCCCAAAACCCATCAACAAGCCCATTAAGCCCCAAGCTCTAATACAAGGGGGTTTTCACCAAAACTAAAGTGTAATGAGGTGCTAACAAAGATTTCCCCATGCCTGACACCAAGGTCACTTGTGGGAATACCTCCCAAAGCTACAAAACATCAACACGTCAATTGTGTTTTTATAATGAAAACATTTTTGTATTGTAAGGAGGGGTAGGATGATGCTTTAGTTATATAGGTTCTGTTAACACATAGAATTGTAGGGGTAAAAAAAGAATCAGTTTGATTTTGTTTTTGAGTCACACCTTTGATCCTTACATCATTACCATGACATGTCACCTCTCAGTTGTATAAAAGGTTCTCTTTGTCATCATCCATCTGTTTAAATGTCAAGTTAAAGACAATTGTATGTGCTGCCAACTCACTAGGAGAGTTTTCAACGTACTCAAGTGCTCCATTCATTCATTTCCATCATTACCTTTTTGTCATGCTAAGGGATTTCATTGTTTTCAAAGCCTATTTTTAACAAATTTTCAGGGATTAGGTCTTTGGACATCCTAACAGTCTCCTTGAAGCATGCAAATCTTGTTTGAATCAAGTGCTGCGAACTGGTGACAAGCGCTATGAACTTCACTGCGAACTCGCTGAAGGAGAGAGTTGGAGGTTGGACATCTTGCAGACACCTCTGTGCTAATTCAAATATGTCAACATCAAGCCTAGATCCACCTGGTACTCCATGAGAGTGTTCATCATGTTTGAGGGTTGAGAAATGGGTTTTGGTTGGTTTTCATATTAGCGTTGCGAACTGAGTTGCAAATACTCTGTTCTAGGATTGTTGAAACTTTCATCTTTTGCATCCTTTCAAATTCAGCCTTAAACAATTATATATCAAGATAATGGAGTTTTGCAACATGTCTTGACTCCTGACATAATTTTTGAGGTGTTGAAGCTTTGAAAAAATAAAAAAGGCTGCTACAGGAAAGTTCATAGTGTCGGTGCTGCGAATTAGTATTTTTGACAGTTTTTAAGAAATTAACACACAATAGAGGACGTTTTTTCTCATAACTTTTGAATTCCCATCTGGGTTCCTTTGAAATTTTGTGTGGAGGAAGAACATGATGTTTTTGACTTTCTGACAAAAAATCAACCCGACCCAGTTCTTATTTTTTGAGAAAAGATAAAAACATCACCTACAGGAAAGTTTGCAACGCCTGTTGTGACAGACGTTGCGAACTCTAACAATCCGACCAATTCGAGCTATGGGAAGGATGCCAGCTGTGAAGGAATGTTCAAATGGTATCCTAGGAGTTAGTTGGACATGAGAGACATGTGTTCCATCTTCAGATCAAGTAGCATGACCTGTTTCAATAAGCATTTATCACAATGGACAAGATCTAAAAAATAGGATTTTGTTAAGTTTTTGTTGGAAATTTTTGTAACAAGACTCTTAAATGGAGGATGATCCTATGTAGCTCCTTGGTTTCGACATCCTTAGGGTAGAGATATATCATTCACTATAAATGAAAGGGATTTTGAGAAGAAAAGGGTTGGATTCATGATCAAAGAGAGGAGAGAGCTAGAGGAGTAGTGGAGTTGCTCATTTGTAAGTCTGAGGGCATGTGTTGTAGGCAATGCTTCCATTAGAGATTCATGAAAGTTGTGATACCAGATTTTTTTTCTCTTGTTTCCATTCTTTCTTATCATCTTGCTTGAGTAATATTTACAGATTTTGAAGATCAAAAGATGCCTTTGGTTAATGGATTCATGCGCTGTAAATGATTTGTGGTAATTGCTTGTTAATCATTATTATTGTTCAAGCACTCTTTAATCTATATTACATAAAGGATCTATGTTATGTGGATATTCTTCTTTTTGTTTACCTTCTATTCTTCAACCCATCTTTGCATAAGCCTTTTGTCTGGTAGGCAACCTAATTGCCTATGATCTGCAAAATGTTATGACTCCATGCCCAATATAATGTATTTGCAAGCAGTCTGATGCGCTCCCGTTTACACTTTTCTGGTTGATCCACCAAGTATTAATATTTTTAATCATTTAAATCAAATGGGTACGAGGCTTATCCTCTAGCAGTATGAGGGTGACTCTTAGTGCTAACAGGTTCTATATAAGAGGGTAGTAAACACATATTTTATTGCACCGAGAGTAGCGAGGTATATTTACAACCTAGGGAGATGTTTCATGTTTGTAATGTTAATAAACTAAATAAAAAAAATTGAGGTTTGTTAAAATGAAAATTTGAGAAAAAACTAACCATAATAATAATAATAAAATGAACCATCATGGACCAATCTAAAGTAAATTTAAAAAAACTAAGGTCTGTTAAAATGAAAGAAAAACAAAAAAATAACTGACCATAATAATAATAAAATGAACCGTCATGGACCAATCTTAAACTTGATCTTTTAAGCACTAATATGTGTGTGTTTTCATTTCCTTTTGATCCCTCTTAGTGCTCAATCAATTGTGCATTTTAATTTAAAAAATATGTGTATCTGACTATTTCAATGCACAAGTTAAAGTAGTGAGAAGTAGATATTTAACAACCACAATTGTGTTCATGATATTTGAAGGCAAAGGCATTATGACCAAATTGTCTCCAGGTGCTATCTAAGATGAGCCAGGAGATACAATGGCTGAAGATGGGCAGCACAATCAAGAAAATGGTAGGTGTAATCTGTTTTTGATTGCAGCTTCATGAGACATCCTCCAGATCGTTCTCCTCTGGATTGAGTTGAGACATCTGTGTGAGGAAGCCCAAGCGTTGGGTGTGCCCATGTGATGGGTGTGCGTTAGAATCTAGATTGATTTGTTATGACGTGTGGTCTCTTGCTTTGTAATCCTCTAGACTAAGTTGAGTCAGCGTGAGATGGTCTCTAGCCTTGTACTCCTATGGACTCAGTTGAGTCCGCTTGAGATGGTACTCTAGATGATTCTCCTGTGGACTTAGGTGAGATAGAGATCTGTTGAGTATGACGTCCCTATGGCTGAGCACAGGTGGACATGTCCTTAGTGGCTGAGAAGTAGTGGACGTGTGGATCCCTTGCTATATTGTCCGAGTGTAAGATTTACTTGTAACCCTAATTGTGATGTAAAGGGTACAAGTCGACCTCACCATATGTGAAAGATAATTAATGTTTATGCAATGATTAATTATATTATTGAGTTATTGAGGTTGGCCCTATTGTGCCAAGAGACACACCTATTGATGTGTCTAGTCTTTTATAAATAGAGGTGAATCCTCATTGAGGATTACACTCTCACTTGTCATTTTGGAAATTTCAGACCTACTTGTACCACTGAAGTGCACACCTCTCTTGGGCGCTAGTTTCAAGGTGTTAAAGCACTCTCTTGTGTGCATCTAGGGTTTATGGTTTGGGGGATCTTCTCTTGAGAATATAGCAAATGATTGATGGGTTTTTCCCTTGTTTGAGAAGGGTTTTCCCATGATACTTCTTGTGTTCTTGTGCATGATTATTCTTCTTGTGATCTTGGTTATTGTAACACTTGTGTATGGTGTCACTGCATTTGGTTATGGTTCAAGCACATGCTAAATGAAATAAACCTCATGCTTGAGCCTAACACATCATAAAATTCAACATGGTATTAGAGAAGAGTTCTTGAAGAGCCATTGCACAAGTTTCAAGCCAACTGTCACCTCCTAGTTGCAAAAGTACTTCCCTCTAGGATTTCTAGAAAAAAGGTACAACCCTCTCTTTTTTCTTTTTTCAACACCCTACACTGAAACGTTGGGGCTAATTTTGGCATATGAGTGTATGACCTCCTTCAATGCATATCTAGAGACTCTCAGATTGCATTTCCAGAAATTTTGGATTTTTGGCCCTAGGGTTTCTAGGGTTCCGCAATTTTCTGTAGAAATTTCGGTTCTAGGGTTTATATAGCTCACCATTGTTCCTGTGACCCTATAAAGGCTTATTGTTTCCAGTCATAAGTCCAATGAAGCCTAAGGTTGCTAGCCTAGCCTAGCCGTTAGGTTTCCTAGCCTAGTTGCTAAGGGTTTGTGGAAGAATCTGCAAACCATGAGGAACAAAACTTTGGTGGAAGATAGGCTTGATGGATCAAACAACTTCAGTTCCTGGAAGTCAAGACTACAGATCACCCTGGAAGAGGATGACCTATTGAGTGTGATACAAAAGACTCTACCAGAAACAACTACCGATGAAGAGAAGGAAGAATGGAAGGAAGATGATGTCAAGGCAAGGATGATAATCATCTATTCAATGAGAGATAATCTTCTACCTCGTATTGCCAACCTGAAGACAACTTATGAGATGCATGCAGCATTGAAGAATACGTTTGAGAGTAACAACACCCTCAGAGCTCTTACATTGAAGGGCCAGTTTCAAAATATCAAGATGACAAAAGCTGACACCATTGCCACCTTCTTCATGAAGATTTCAGATATCAGAGATCAACTAGGTGCCATTGGAGAAACTATATCAGACAGAGAACTTGTCTTGACTACTCTCAATGCTCTTCCAAGACATTGGGAACCATTTCTTCAGAGTATTAGTGGTAGAGTAGATCTTCTAGGATTTGATCATCTATGGACAAACTGTACCCAAGAGGAAATCAAACTCATAGCTAGAGGAGTGCAAGACTCCCCTCATGATGACAATCATGCTCTTGCTTTTCATACAAAGAAAGGCAAAAGAATAAATAAAAGAAGTTTCAACAAAGCATTCAAAGACAAGACGACTTCATTAGCTTCAGGTCAAGAACACAGAAAAGACAAATCAAAGATTCAATGTTTCAGATGTGACAAGTATGGACACATTGCGAGAGATTTTACTACTAGTAAGAAAGGAAGACAACTTGCCTCCACTGCTGATGTTGATCCAGAACCACATCAGAGAGATGAAGACATATCAGATGAAGCTTTCTTCTTCATATCAACACTCTTAGGTACAGTTCCTACAGATAGTGATATTTGGCTAATTGATAGTGGTGCTTCCAGACACATGACTGGATATAGAGATCATCTGACAGACCTTGTTGAGAAAGAGTCTAGTCTACATGTTGTACTTGGAGACAATGCCAGATATAATGTGAAAGGAGTTGGAACTTCTACATTCCAACTAAATTATGACTTACCCCTTTAGTTGAGTGAGGTACTTATGTACCTGGGATGAAAAGGAACCTTGTCTCTGTTTCTGCCTTAGAGGATAAAGGCTACAAGGTTACCTTCTTTGAAGGAAAGGTTCTTGCATGGAATAAGAACTCACATATGAATTCTTCCCAACTGATTGGTGTTTAAGAAAACATCTTATATAGGTTGACTATCCGACTAGTCCATGCCTTGTTACATGATACTATCAACTTGAGCGAGCTATGGCATAAGATACTTGCTCATATCCATTATAGAGTCCTTCTCGCTCTGGGGAAGATGGTAACAAGCCTTCCAAAGATACAGGTTCATCATGATGGTGTTTGCAGAGGTTGTGCTCTTGGAAAAAATGTCAAGGGGTCCTTCTTGAGCAATTACAACAAATCCAAGGGGATCTTAGACTTGATACATTCAGATGTGTGTGGACCCATGACTATTTCTTCCTTGAACGAATATTTGTACTATGTGCTCTTCATCGATGATCACTCTCAAAAGACGTGGATTTATTTCTTGAAGACCAAGGATGGAGTCCTTGCGAGATTTCAAGAGTTTAAAGCTCAGGTTCAGAACTTGACCGGGAGGAGGATCAAGGTGCTGAGATCAGATAATGGACACCTCCAGGGATTTCAGTGATTTCTGTATTGAGGTAGGGATCAAGAGGTAGTACACCGTTACTTATAACCCTCAACAAAATGGGGTTGCAGAGAGGAAGAACATAACCATCATTGAGGCAACCAAAGCGATGATACATGATCATAAACTACTTATGATTTTGTGTGCAGAAGCATCCATGACAACAATGTATGTTCAGAACATGAGTCCTCATCAGATTT
This sequence comes from Picea engelmannii, assembly GCA_009831015.1. Lineage (NCBI taxonomy): Eukaryota > Viridiplantae > Streptophyta > Pinopsida > Pinales > Pinaceae > Picea > Picea engelmannii. The sequence goes on along the minus strand of ML818941.1, from coordinate 56,073 downwards.
TGAAGAACATGATTCCCGAAGAAGCCTTCACTGGAGTGAAGCCTAAGGTTGGACACTTAAGGATATTTGGGTGTCCAATATACTTTCATATACCCAAGGAGAAGAGGACCAAGCTAGACCCTTCAGGCAGAAAAGGTACATTTGTGGGGTACAATGAATCTTCGAAGGCATACCGGATCTACATCCCTGGTCAAAGACAGATTGAAGTGAGTAGAGATGTCATCTTTGAGGAAGAGATAGCCTTTCAAAGATCCAGAGAATCTCAGATGGAGATTGACAGTGAGACAATACCTTCTCCCCCTTCAACAGTTCAAAGGGAGACAACCATTGATCCAATTGATCTTGTAGCTTCAATTGATGTTCCCAGAGACATTGTAGTAAGCCATAAAAGGCCTGCTCGGGCTCGACAAAATCTGCAGGAGGCATATGGACATGCAACTCCTCGTGGCACATTCCGAGAGAGAAAGAGACCAAAAAGATTTTCGATCTATGTTTCATTCATGAGCCACATCATTGATACTGAGCCTTCTTGTCATGGAGAAGCAACAAGTCAACAGGTTTGACAAGATGCCATGACATAAGAGTATCAATCCATCATGAAGAATGATGTGTGGGATATTGTTCTGAGACCAGAAGGGAAGTATGTAGTGACTTCCAAGTGGATTTATAAGATCAAGCATGCAACTGATGGAAGTGTTGAGAAGTACAAAGCTATATTTGTGGCCATCCAAAGTCTTTTGAAAATTGGCTTGTGGCGAAAACAACCCATATAATAAGCATGCCATTTTTCGAGAAGAGGCCTGACCGATTCTGGCCAATATATTCTGTGGCTGAGTCCTTGCAGGATGAGCTGCCAAACCTCTCTGACAATTGGACACTCCAGAAACAAGTGTGAGATAGTTTCACATTCATTAGAAAAGGTCCAATAGAAAATATTAACTTTCAGGAGGCCATTCTGGTGCCAAATATTAGTCCAGTATTTAGATTTTCCCTTTAATTTGGACCGATGAAGGAGGAATTAATACCCTTTACTGACAATATATTCTTGGTCTCCCCATCCTCTTTCATTCTTTTCCTCGATGTGGAAAGGAGCTACCCCATGGAGTTTTGAGACCAGTGCTCCAACCAACTCCCTTTTATTCTCTGGCGCCCCCCTAGATCCTAGCCTTTCCAAAGACCTGAGATATTGCACCAACGAGAGATGTCAAAAGAGTGGATTTTTGATTTTTTAGCAACTAGTCTCTAAGGTGGGCAAGGGCCAATTCTTGAATGAGCGGGGGTTCCCCATGATGTTCTCTTGCAACAAATAAATATGGCTTCCATTCCTACAGATCTAGGTAATATGGCCACAGATGAGTGGGAGCGAGGCTTGGAGTAGCTTCCAAACCTGAGAAACAATCTGAGGGAGAGGGGGGTTGTCCAACTTGTGGAGGCAATCTCTTGAAAAGTGTTTGAAAAGGAGGGCCTTTTTCCACTAGTCAAATTTACCTTAAATCAATCTCCATATAATTTTTGAGCCCAACGCTATGTTTACCAATATGGGATCTTTTATTCCTAAACCCCCATAGGATTTTAAGGCCCACACAGTGAGCTCGTTGAAAAAATGAAATTGTTTATGATTAGTCTTGCCTCCTTGCCATAGAAATTTCTGAATCTCTTGAGCTAACGCCTTTTTAACCCCAATAGGGTCCAGAAGGGAGGAGAACTAGAAGATCGAAAGAGCAGAGAGAATCGCCTTGACCAACATAAGAGGACCAACATGATTCAACCAATGTGCCCCCCATAGGGTTACTTTTTCTTTGATTTTAGAGAAGATTGAGGACCATTTTTCCGAGAAGATGGAGTGAAGATAGATGGGGATCCCCATGTATTGGAAGGTTCTCCATCTTGACACAAAATGGAAGTGGATCACCCTGGATATGACATTGAGAGACCGAGCACTCACATTCCAAGCATACAAGTGGCATTTTTTTATTGTTTACCAGTCCCCCTGAAGCTTCTATGAATTGACCCAGGATTTCTTTAAAGCGTGCCGCCATGAATGAGGAGGAACCTCCCAAAAGTAGGATGTCATCCACGCATTGAGAGTGATTTATCCTCTTTTACCCTTTCACAATTCTATTCCCTGGGATATTTCCGACTCTTCTCTCATATTCTAGTCTCTGACCAAGGGCTTCAACCATCAATATATATAGAAGATGGGAGAGTGGGCAACCTTGCTTGAGGCCTCTGTAAGCTTTGAAAAATTTGGTAGGGTAGCCATTTATCAAAGGAGCAATCCATGGGCTTCTTATACATGCTTTGATCCACCAAATGAATTCTGGACTAAAACCACATTTATGTAGGACTTCTAAAAGAAAACTATGACAAACTCTATCAAATGCATTTGCCATGTCTATTTTTATGACCATACCTTTCTCTCCCTTGACTTTGCTGGAGTTAATTGCTTCTTGCACTAACACTATGTTGTCCCATATCTATGTTTTTTCCACAAACCCCCCTTGGTTAGGTGAGATGAGCTTATGAAGGACCAATTAGAGCTTATTCGCGACGATTTTGGTCATTATTTTGAAGGAGATGTTATAGAGGGAGATGGGCTTGAGCCTGGAGAAGGAAAAGGCATTCCTATGCTTAAGGATTAGGGCCAAGAAGGTAGAGTTCATCACACCTCCCATATTGGTCGATCTATGAACATATTGGACCATTCTTATCAAATCGAATTTTATTATAGACCAACATTTTTTTATAGAAATGAGTTGAAAATCCATTTGGCCTTGGTGCCTTGTCCAATTCAAATTTATGAATCGTCTCTAGTATTTCCTCCTTTGATACATGCCGAATGAGCTTGGAATTCTCCTCTGGTTTGACCAAGTGTGGGGTGAAAGATAATATTTTCTCTCTTTGATTAGAATATATTTGCCCTGATTTAGAGTATATATCTCCATAGTGATTGGAGGTTTCCTTCTTGATTTATACGAAGGAATAGAGGGTCTCTCCATACGCTGTTTTGATCTCTTCAAAATTGTTCATCAGTCTTCAAGCTTTAAATTGACGATGGAAGAAACTTGTGTTTCTGTCTCCTACCTTAAGCTAGAGGCTACAAGATTTAAGTCTACACATTTATTCCTCCTTTTTTAGGGCTGATTGCAAATTTTTATAAGTCTCTTGCTCTTGTTTTAGCAAGTTCGGAGAGACCGGTCCTTCCTCAATCCTGTCTATGATCCTTTCCAATTGTTCTTGAAATTCCTATATCTCTCTGACCGACGCTTTGAATTTATACTTTTCCCACTCCTTAAGGGCCTTTTTTAGAGCAATTAGTTTTTTCTCCTAGATATGGATAGGAGACCCAACAACCCAACAACTCTAGACCCTAGAGACCAGGGGGAGAAAAGAACGATCATTGAACTAAAGGGGGTTGAAACGAAGAGGAGTGGGGCATAGATATTTAGCTTCTGAGAAAAAGAGGGTAATGTGATGATGATCAGATCCCACCCAAGGAGAATGGCAGAGGAAAAGGACGAAGAATTTGTCAGGAATGAACTATGATTCAAGAAAGGGTCTAATATGGATGCAATGTGACCAGGACCCACCCTGTGATTAGACCAGGTGAAGCTTCCTTTAGAAGGAAGAATGTCGGTGAGATTCAAAGATGAGATGGGATCTTCCATCCTTTCCCTACAAGGGTCTCTTATAATAAAACCCCTTCTCTTTTCACTTTGGTGAAGAGTGGTATTGAAATCCTCGGCCACGATACAATTTTCACTGAATTCGCGGCTAGGAATATATATTAAAGAGTGCCAACATTCCAATTTTTCCTGATAGTGATTAGGAATGTATACATTAAAAAAATTAAATAACTTACCTGAGGAGAGGTGGACTAGATTGACCAATAACTAGTGCCTAGTTGCATGGCTCTCCACCAGCTAGATTTGTGAAGGAAACCCTAGGGTACAGAGACCACTAGAGGCATCCATAACGTTAATCATGACCCCCTTACTGTGTTTCTAGACATAGTTACTTTTTTGAAGGATTAAGGAGTCCTTCATTTTAGTCTCCTCAATTAAAATTATTTGAGGCTTTTTTGATTTGATTAAATGTTTCATTGATTCCATATTTTCCTTGTTCCCTAAGCGTAATATACAATTCCAGGAGACGATTTTCATCATTTACCTATGGATT
>ML818941.1:20818-51882 GCA_009831015.1 Picea engelmannii | reverse complement strand
TGTCCTCTGTTTCCTTTTGATTCCTTCTTGAGAACGCTTTCCAATGTAGTCTGAATCCTAAGGTTTTTTTCTTTGTTCTTTGTATCCTCCCTTTTATGGTGATTTGACTTTCTGTTCACCCTTTTGACAGGAAAATTCATCCTTGATTCATGGCCCTAATCATTCTTGGATCCATATTGAGAGCCCTCCTTGAGAATGACTAGAATGCCCGATTTCTGTCGAGGAATTGAAATGAGACTGGCAGAGATTTTAGAGCGGGGTGATGGGGGGAGTTGGACCCATGGGGAAGACGAGGGGATTTCATCCTATAATTGAGGGTTATCCTCTTCTACATTAGGGTTTTCCTAAATTTATCTTGAGGCATCTTCAATATTTGAAAGAGAAACATAACTGTTATTGCTTGCAGACGAGCCACATCCTCCTGTGCCTACTGCCCACTGAGGGGTCGAGGGACCATGAGTGTTTTGCACCAGGGATTTCTCTGGGAGTGACTGATTACCTTGATTACCTGCCCCTCTTTTCTTTTTGGGGAGCTTCCATTGATCCTGGTCTCCATCAGGGGATGTGATTGGCTAAGCCTTAGGGTCATTTTTCGAAAAATGACCGTATTTATGAGATGCCTTGCACTTGAAGGTAAGTTTCTCATAGTCTACCTGTTGAATGTAGTTCCAGTTATCTAGTGAAAGATGGATGGCTTCAAGATCCACCTCCACTCAAATGCGTGCGCAGGCCTAGAGGCCATCTCGTGGTTTGGCTCGATCAATATAACAACCAAGGGTATTTCCTACACTTATGATAGTCTCATTGTTTCAACAATGCAACGACAGGTACAAGAGGCGAACCAAGACATGGACCGCTGAAGGGATGTCATTGTCAGGGCAAAATTTGGGGGTCCAACGGTTGAGATATATTCCCCTAGACCCCATGAAGTAGGGGCTGCTTCTGAAGATGATATCTCTGTCGGGCTTGAACTCAAACGTAAAAGCAAAGAAACCCTTGCCACATAAGGAGGTCGAGATATGCCCTTGGATGAGGGGTTTCTAGTTCTTATCCACCCAAAGAGTCATGGTGCATGGAGAGGGCCATATCTCGGTGAACTGGCCAATGAGACCATTCAAATAAAACCTTAAGTAAATATTTCTCAAAGAAGAGGTGTGCACTAGAACCTTTGGGATTTCATCCATCTTCTTAACGAATCGGGAGGGAGGGTGCTTAACCATTTTTCGAATGGTGGAAACCAGAGATTTGAAGGCTTCAATGTGTTAGTGTTTGTAGCTTGAACATGTATTTCCGAAAGGATGTCTACTTGTGGAAATAATCATTAAATGTATCCTATAACTTTCCTAGAGTTCACTTTATTAATTTATTAATAAAGTGAACATCTTTTATTAAAGTTAATTTTAATTAATAAAGTGGCTAAGCTAAAGTCACTTAATGATTTAATTAAAAGAGAGTCACTGATCTCATGATCTAATCTAAACCATTGATATTGGGTAAATGGCTCAAGTAATAAATAGAAAAGACAGAGAGGTAAATGAAAAGACATGAGAGAATTCATTTTCACAAGTTATGTGGGGTGGAGGAGAAAAAAATCAGATTTGATTTTTTCAGCATTGGCAAGAAAGAGGAAACATGTCACACACATACCAAGGAGGGAGAACACATAACAAGGCAGGGGGAAATGCATCCCACGACAAAGTACAATAGATCCATAGTGGTAGATCCATACGAATAGTTGCACATGTTAGCAACAAGTCACATTTATTATAGTGGGTTACACATATTCCGAGACAACCACATTTATTACAATAGGTACATATCTGTATAGATTTTCACGGATGACCTCAATGATTGGTAGCATGTGAATTGAGGCACTGTGGTGTAACAAGTTTGTAGATTTGGATTTGTGGTTTTTATTTCTTAGATCTATTTTCCCGGTGAGGGGAGCTCTTGTAAGTTTCAAAGTTATTTGAATGAAGAACTGATATGGAAGAGCATGAATAATTATGTACCGTGTGTGATTGTTTTTGTCGTTTTCTGTTGCATGCAAAAATTAATAATTTCAACAAAGTAATTAAATTTTATCTGTTTACTTAGTTAGCTAATTTTAAAGAAAATAATATGGTATCAGAGCTCTTTCTCTGAGAGAAAAGAAGATCTATTGTATTCAATGTATATTACTTCAACAAGGTTAAAGGACAAAGCTTAGAACAACCATTTCAGTAACTAGTGTGAAGGTTGAGGATCGACTAGATGGGGCTTCAAAATTTTTTCCTTGGAAAACAAGAATCTCAATGATCTTGAAGGAACAAGACTTGTGGGAAGTCATGATCAACCCTCCTCCAGCTCCAACACAGACCTTAGGGGGTACACAATTAGTGGTAGACTTTGCAGTGCAGGAAGCATGGAATACAAATGATATAAAGGCGTAGATGGTGATCCTTGAAGCCATCAAAGATCATCTAATCCCACAATTTGCAGAAAATACTAGTTCTAACGAGATGCTTGATGCCCTTGTGTTACTCATTCAAAGTGACAATATGAGTCATAAAATGATCCTTAAAACCAAACTCATAGAATGAAAAATTTTCACCTTAGAAAATGTAACCAGTTACCTGATGAGGATCAAACAGATCCATGACCAACTTGCAACTGTAGGAGAGACAATCCCTGATGCAAAATTAAAGAATATTTCTCTGAATGGGTTCCCCAATGCATGGGAACCATTCATCACGGACATCCATTCCAGAGAGAAATGTCCCAAGTGGGAGAGACTTTGAGATGACTGCATTCGGGAGGAGACTCGTAGAGAGTCTAGATATGGTAAGCATGTATGAGGTGCAACTGATGATAACTTAGCCCTTGTCAGCAAGACAAAGAAAGACGAAGGGAAAGTTTTCAAGAACACCGATAGTCAGGGAGATGGAAAACAATATTGGAATAAGAGAGATGTGATGATGTATATTATCCATCCACATTTATTCAACAAATTTAAAAGTGATGATGTATATCTTGAGAGTGGAGCTATACATTAATGGGTTAGAGACAATTGTGTTTTGTCCGATTGGATAATGGTGATAAGCATCAAGTGTCATTTCCCATGTGTGTTTGTTATTGCTATAAGGGAGGTTTGAGATTGACATGTTCATCCCCTGGGTATTATCCTATGATATGTTTGGTCCTAAAAAATCTAAGCTAGTTAGGAGCGCAAGTAAGTGTGCCATTTTGGTCCAAATACGAATCATTTCGAGTCCCTCCATCCTTGTCTTAGTCATGACATTTTTTAGATAAATGAAAACAACTTCTAAACCAATCAAATACAATCAAATTATGGTTGTTAGAAAGGTGTGTCTAATTGCTACAAGTGGTCAAACTTTGGGGGCATTCTATTTCTATTTGTTGGGTCAAAAATGTTCTCAAAATTCACATGCCTAGGGGTATTTAGGGTGGTGTTGATGTATCACGGGTTGTTGGTTATTTTATAAGATTTAAGGAAATCCCCTGCCCTTCGTAAAATTGATGTAAAAGAAAAAACATAAAATAAATGTCAAAAATTGGTTCTATTATCAAACATTGTTTTAAACACAAATAGTTATATTATCAATGTTTATTGGTGTTGAGGCCTCAACTAGCCCCAAGTCGACAGAATTTTGGGCCCTCCTTTTCTTTCAAATCTTTTACATTTAGTTTCATCTTCAAATGTGCATTTATTGATTCATTTTACTTTAATGAATGTCTTGTGAGCTACATGGGAGTTAAAGATACTAATTGGTCATTTCGCCTTGTGTTGGAGTGCAACTTTGCTTTCACTTCATATCTCTTGAACTTGGTTCGTCTCATTTGATGGATTTTATCTTGTGATTTGAAAAATATTCATTGTTGGCTTACAGATGATTGATTCAAATGGCATCTTGCTTGCATGATCTCACTCTTGCATGATTGTCCTAACCCATTGACACATTTGATGGTTTGATGGCTTATGTGATTTTTTCATTTAATGTGCTTCCATGTGTCTTTGCATAGGTTAGCATACCTTGTTTTCATGGCATGACAATGAAAGACAAGTCATATTCATAACGCTTGAACAAAAGATACGAGATTGCATGAGTGGCCAAGTTATTCAGTCAACGAGCGATGAATGAGCAAGTGTCATATGCGAATGCAAATGGAATCAAACTATGAAGAATAATGTATCTAAGCATATAAAAGCGGTGTTTGGCTATGTCTAATGAATAAATATCATAACTTTGCAACTTGTAAATCTGCATCAAGAGATTCATGGTATTCGCACCGAATACACAATAGCAAGCATTGGGGAAAGAACTTGCAAGGTGGAAAAATGAATGAATTGGATGAAACCACGCCCATGAGTAATGTTTATAACCTCTTATAAGATCATCCTCCTCCTCCTCAACCATTTCAAGCCTATCGGTTGAGTTTTTTTTATTATCAAACAATAGATTTAATCATGTTTATCCCACAACTGCATTTAGCGCTTGAATGCCTATTTCGTGATTAAAAATCAGATTTTGGGGTAAAAATATTAGTAACACTAGTAATTTGGATCAAAGACCATATAGCATGGATGAAATATGCATAGAGAAACTTTTATTTTAGTAATGCAACAGTCCATACAAGATCTGAACTTGAGCCCTCTCAAGACCTTTGCACACATTTTTGGTTGTCCTTGAAATTGAGTTTGGAATCTTGGAAGAATATTCTTGGAAGTTTTTGGGGCCTATGAATTCAATGTGATTGATGGAATTTGATTTTTAAACTATCGCAGATATTCCAATGGAACAATTCGTCACAACAATTCTTGTAATATTATGAAATCTTAGATTATGCAATTTATTTTCTTATATCACAGATTAATTATCTCTAGCTTATTTCTTAGATTTTGAAAATAATTGAAATACAAAAATAAAAGAACAAATCCAATGAACACACCATCCACACAATGAACACAAGATGTATCTCGGGAAACCCAAAACGAGAGAAAACCCAACTAGAAGGTGAAGACTACACTATGTTGTCTTTTCTTCAGTTATGAAATAAAAATACAAAGAAAGAGGCACTCACTGTGGTCTGTATGGTTGCTGCATAATCTCTTACCTCCTCTATTATGCTTTCAAAATCCCATTCCCAGATGTTATTCTAAACTATGGAAAAATTACAATGCTAAAGAATGGAACCTCTTCTCTTCCTAGTGGATCGATATTTAACATAGCTGGATAACTATCTAGGGTTAGGGTTTTTGCATCCTCAAACCTCAATTAGTTATAAGGTTTTGGACCTTATAGAATATTCTTGAAAGTCTACACGTGTTGATCCGTCGGATCTCAACATATGTGCATGTAAAAGCTATGAATGCTTATCATTAGTTTGCAATTTGATTATTTAAAAGCATTAATGTGATGATTAAATGCTGAAATCTGCAAAACTGAAAGCAATAGAAGAGAATATGGAACAGAAAATGAGAGACAAGAACAAAAGAGTTTGATAACGGAGTTCACCCCCTTCACTGGGCTACGTCTCCGGGTCCCTCTCCAATGGGTACCGATCCAATTAATGGCTTTTAAAAATGGTACAAAATATTTCTGGACATCAACTTCGGCAACAGAACAGTATGCTGTACAGAAGCCTTCAAGACCTCCTCTCTGAAAATTACCAAATGGCCTTCAAAATAMAAAGAAGCCAATTRATRCAGAGCATGGTCGACTTYAGAAAGAACACAACATTGGAACAATTTTAYAGMAAAAACRCTTTCTTCTGTTCCCCGTCTCTGTAAAACGAATTCAACAGTTGTTCAAAACGRAATGTTGGACAAATTGCAATGAATCTCTCCTCCGTCCTCTGTCTGCGTCCTCTGGCAGTTGTTCAAAACGGAATGCTGGACAAATTGCTACGAATTTCTCCTCCGTCCACTGGCTGCGTCCTCTGCAGTTGTTCAAAACGGAATGCTGGACAAATTGCTACGAATTTCTCCTCTGTCCACTGGCTGCGTCCTCTGGCAGTTGTTCAAAACAGAATGCTGGACAAATTGCAATGAATCTCTCCTCCGTCCTCTGTCTGCGTCCTCTAGCAGTTGTTCAAAACGGAATGCTGGACAAATTGCTACGAATTTCTCTTCCGTCCACTGGCTGCGTCCTCTGCAGTTGTTCAAAACGGAATGCTGGACAAATTGCTACGAATTTCTCCTCCGTCCACTGGCTGCGTCCTCTGCTCCGTCCTCTGGCAAAACCCTTGGTTATAAAGGTGCAAGTCGAGGGTTCAATCCCGTTTTAGGCGCATGGGATTCATCTCTGCGAGATTTTTTTGATAACAAACAAATCAATTGTTGGCTGAAACAATGGATCATGAGTTCGACTCGCCCACCAAACATTGCACACGTTGTACCATAAATGAACACTAATTGTTTTTTACCAAATATAGCAGCGTATGCCTATAACTGCCAACAATATGAAACTATAATCCAGGCACCCTTGTCTAACTGCCAAAACGGTGCGTTGCCAATGGTACAACGATTGATGTGTCCACTCATCGGAGTGACCAATCCATGTCATAAACATTTGTTGAATGGATTAGAACCGTTTTTCTATACATTGGATAGTGGTTGAAAAACATATGCTAAGTCTAGTTGGTGTGACTCATCCTTTTATGCTTTAAATTATTAAATCTTGCTTCTTACCCAATCATTGCATTGCCACTTCATTGCCATTGTACCATTTTTTTTTCCTTTATTTGGATCAGTGTAACTTCATGACGAATGACCCCCTGGATCACGTGTCTATCCCCACATGTGTGAGTAATGGGTGTTGACATGGCATCCACTCATACCATGGTGTTTAACAAGGTACATCAACTTGCGAGAGGCATAACTTCTGCATACAAACTATGAATGAGGTGATTTTGACGTTGTTGGAAAGGTCTCAATGTGTAGAACAATGTCAAGGGGGATACGAGCTATTTTTTCAAACTTTTGATCCAAAAAAATTGTGTTTGATCCATCAAAACAAATCTGGAAGGTTTCAGACCCCAAATCTCCAAATTGGGACCTCCCACTAAAATGGGCCTTGCAAGCCAATTCCTCCAATTTTTCCACCCAGAAAGTACCAAGATAAATGAAAAATTATATAATGATCCAATTTTATATCCACTAATGTGTACCTGGTGGTATCCTGCTTTGAGATCCAACTTGGTGAAGTACTTGACATGTTGCAACTAGTCTAACAAATTGTCAATCCTAGGTAGAGGGTACCAATTCTTGAGTGTAATCTTGTTCAAAGCTCTATAGTCGATACACATTCTCCAAGTCCCATCCTTCTTTGGTATTATGATGATAGGTGACCCACAAGATGAAGTGCTTGGTTGAATTACTCCCTTCTACTGTAGCTACTGCAACTGTTTCTTCACTTTGTTTGTTCTAGGAACATATTGTCTATACAACTCACTATTTGGTAATGGGTTCTCGGGAAACAACTGTATTTTGTGCTCCACTTCCTTGTATTTCGTGCTTCACTTCCCTTTATTTCAACACTACTCTATATCTTGCAACAACTCCCATTTTTTTTTTCTTTGGTACATCCCCCCAGGGATGCCTTTACTCTTACTGATTCCTCCACTAGCCGATTCTCTCTTAATAAAATCAATACATACTTCTTACTAGAACTCATCAACTTTTTTGCTTGGTTGGCACTTACAAGAGAGATCTTTGATTTACCTTTGTGTGCATTGATGATGCAGGACTTTCCATCCTTGATCAAGTGGTACTGGTTTTCTCTTCACATGAAGATCACATCCCTCATATACATGTAGGGGCTTCCAAATACTACACTACACACGTAAAGGGGTTCTACATCTAACTCCACTTCATCAATAAAATACACACTTATAGAAAACTTGATCTTACATTGTTTAATGACTTTGATCTCTACATCCTTGTTCACCTATCTCAATGGATACATGCTCGGATGATCATGAACCTCCAACTCAATCTTTCCGACCAGATATCTTCTATGAGATTGGATTGTGAGACAAAATCGAATAGAGCATCTACCTTGGTATTTTTGACTTGGATCTTGACATGGAAGAGTTTTTTCATCTCCTTCTCTTTCTTGCGATGAAGACTACTTAGATTCACTTCCTTTGGCACTGAAGTGCAAGCAATCTTCTCATCCTCATCTAAGCTTCTCTCTACTTGGTTTTCCGAATCCATTCTTAGAATGTTCTTCTTCTTGGCTTCCTTCTTATGGTTCTTTGGATTCAACTTTGGATGTAGCTTCCAACACTTATCTTTGGTGTGGCCATTGATATTACAATGGTTGTAGTGGTTGTTTGGATCCTTGCATGGATGTGCAGTGGCTATTTTCTTCTTCTCTTTTCCTTTCCACTTCTTTTTCCCCTCCTTGGAAGTATTTTGGTGGTCTTTCTATTTAGAACCACTTGGATGCCATTTCTTTTGGCCTATGTTCTCTAGGTAGTATTCTTGCACACATGCCTCATCAATGGTCCTGGGTTTGAAGAGAATAACTTACTTTTTAAAATGACTATGTAGACCCCCAAGATACTCGAGGAGTACATATGGGTTCTTAGGAGAGATAGCCAACATGATCACCATCTTCCAGAATTTGGTGGTGTACTCTTGCACACTTTTCCATTTCCTCTGCTTGAAGTGATGCGAATGGATCCACTCTCTCTCTACATACCTAATAGGGTAGAAATGGGACTTGATGAGGGTTTTAAAATCCTCCCACTTAGTTACTGGTGGATCACCCTTTGACCTGAGTGTCTCCTTGTAGCTTTCCCACTAGGTTATTGCATGGCCCTCTAGTTTCAGTCGTGGAAATGAAATTTTCTGCTCTTCATCTATATTATGGACATTGAAATACACTTCTAACTGTTGCAATCAATAATTCAACTTAACAACATCAATCTCACATTGATAGGGTTTGATGCCCACTTTTGCTTCCTTTTAAACATAGGTTTTTAAGGAGTGACGACACTGGATCTTGGTTTCTCTTTCTCAGGCCCTTTTTTTCGAATCTTTTTTTGGGTCTTCACCATCTATTGATTTCTCATCCAATCCGACTTCTAATTTAGAGCTACCAATCTCCTCGAAAGGTTCAAACTTATTTGATAGAGCCTCCATGAGGAGGGCCATGTTGCTTGAGATATCAACAACTTTCTCTTCTAGCTTCATAAATATCTCTTCTGCTACATCCCAAGGGTTGTTATGAATAGAATCATCTACCATGGCTAGGGTTTTGCAACTTCCTTCTTAATCCGATTCCTAGATCTTGCAAATTTCCAAAAATGCCCCAAAGAAAAATGCCTTGATAACAATATGATTTGTAAAATGCTATGGACATTCCACTAGAATAGTTTTTCACAACAAATCTTGTAATATTATGGAATCTCAGATTATGCAATTTATTTCCTTAGATCACATATTAATTATTACTATATTATTGCTTAGATTTTTGAAAACAATTGAAATACAAAAGTGAAAGAACAAATACAATGAACATGCCATCCACACAATGACCACAAGATGTGTCTTGGGAAACCCAAAATAGGAGGAAACCCAACTAGAAGGTGAGGCCTATGCTCTTCTCTCTTTTCTCTAGATATGGAATGCAAATACAAAGAAAGAGGCACTCACTATGTAGTGTTCTTTGACATATATATGGATGCTACAAAGTCTCTTTCCTCCTCTTTCATGCTCTCAAAATCCCACTCCTAGATGTTCTTCTCAACTATGGAATAATTACAATGCTAAATATTGGAACCCCTTCTCTTCCTAGTGGTCTGGTATTTAACATAGCTCGGTAGCTATCTAGGGTTAAAGTTTTTTTATCCGAAACCCTCAATTAGTGATAAGGTTTTGGACCATCTAGAGTCTTCTTGGAAGTCCACACATGGCTAGCCCCACATGTGTGAATAATGGGTACTAACATGGCATCCACTCGTACCATGGTGGTCAATAAGGTAGGTGAACTTGCGGGAGGTTGAACTTTCTCATATGAGATCCAACTGAGGTGATTTTCACACTGTTGGAAAGGTTTCAATGTGTAAAGCAACGTCAAAGGGATATGAGCTAGCTTGCAAATTTTTGACCCCAAAAATTCCGTTTGATGCCTCAAAACGGATCTGGAAGGTTTCGAACCCTAAATCTCCAAACTGGGACCTGGCCCTAAAATGGGCCATGCAATCCAATTCCTCCAATTTTTCCACCCAGAAAGTACCAATATAGATGATGAATTATATAATGATCCAACCTGGATCATAATTCATTTGGAGGCCCACAAGTACAAAAAAATGTATTAAAATTTTCCTATCAAGAAGGTAGTGTTGGCTTCTCGGGTTATTAAAGCTATCGACTTGAAGGTGGAGTAGGGATTCCAACCACTTGTTGGAAATATCTTGGTATTCTCTATGCTAAAAAAATAAAGTTTGACAATTCAAGGTTAGAAGTGGGAGTTATGGTTTCAATAAGTCAAAAAATCTAGGGATTTTCTTCACACTCATTTTAATTGTTTGTTGGGACCTTTTTGAGTTTGATATTGACCTAGAGTTCACATAGGAGGTTTGATGATGAATATACAACTTCAAAAATCAATTTTCAAGCCCTGGTTCTAAACATACAAGGCTGTGAAGCTATGGTAGCCTCGACGACTACCTGTGATAGTCGACAAGCCGAAGAATATTTGCAATCACTGAAAACTGATGGAAACTAAACGTTTCAACTATTAAGAGTTTAATTTGCTGTAAGTAATGGATAATTTACTTTGGATATCCTTTAAAAAGTTTCCCTTAGCTTTGGGATGTGTTTTGTTAAGAAAAATGATAAGTTGTTGACTTGAGGTGCTTGCTCTTTGCCCAAGCCATTGATTTGCTTCATGAAGGCTATAGGTCATTGGGTTGGGTGGACATCAAGCCTATGAAGCCAATGATTGAGCCTTGGTGATTGAGGAGGACAAAATTTTCCTTTTTGGGTCAAATAAAAGTGTCTTGCACTTACTATTTTTTGACAATTAAGCCAAGAAAACAAAAATCGTTGGGTTGGGAGGCCATCAAACCTCCAAACCCTTCTTGAGATTTGAGGTCAACAATTTCCCTCTTAAAGGTAAATTACTCACTTGAAGGGCTTGCCTACTTCTCAAACACAACAATTAGGTTTTCTAAGCTCTGAACTCAACGATTTTCCGCAATAAGACAAATTGGTCACTTTCCATCACTAGTCTCCCTTCAGATTGAATGATTAGGCCTCTGACTCATGAATTCAACAATTTGGCATTGTTGTGTGGGTTTTTTCTAGGTGTAACTCTTGTCCTTTCCTAGCAGATGCATCGTTGGGTAGTTTTATGGAGCTATGCTACTCTCTTTGCCTTCATTTATAATTCTTTTCATTGCAATGCCTCTTGGTCTCTGGAGCTACCCATTTCTTCATAAAATAGGTCCTTCACTATCGTGGTTTCCAAAGTGATGCCGAATAACAAAGAAATTGATCTGCAAGCAAGCTTGATACGTTTTAGAGTGTTGGTGATTTCGCTAAAAGAAAGAAGCAAGAATTATTAGCAAAGAATTAGAGAAATAATAGTTGTAGTTTTGTTTCCGAAAATGGAGTGAGATGCTAATGTACAACTATCTCGATGAATTCTTCATTGGTATTCTCATTTACATTTAAAACTTTCATCTTACTTGTTTCATAGCATTATATTGTTTAATGGCTTCAATCTTGAAGTTTTCATAAATAATTTTTTTCGGAAGAATCGTTCCATGCCTTTGATATTTTTTGTGAACTTCATGCTTGAACGAATATTCTTTAAAAATTCATTAGAATAAAATCTTTGTGAAACCATGTCTTTTAATGTCATATCTTTTGTTTTCCGTTTATTTGATTGAACTGTTACATTTCATATTGCAGTTTTTTTTGTTAAAGACTTGGAGGAATGCCATAATATATTTCCTTTGTGTTTAGAGCATTTGAAGTTTCCATAGATAAACTTTTCCAAATAAATCCTTCCATGCTTTTGCTAATGTTTGTGAATTTGATGCTTGAAGGAATATTTCTTTGTTTAAAAATTCAGAAAAGCTTTGTGAAACCATACCTTTGAACATCGTTTTTCTCCGTTTGTTTGATTGAACCCGTGCATTTCATATTAGCAGGTTTTTGTTAAAGACTAGGATAAATGGAATTGTAGCTTTACTTTCTATTTAGAGCATTTGAATTTTGCATAGATAAACTTTTCGGGAGCAATCCCTCCATGCCCTTGATATTTTTGTGAATCTCATGCTTGAAGGAATATTGTTTTGTTTAAAAGTTCAGGAGAATAAAATCTTTGTGAAACCATACATTTGAATGCTTTTTTTCTCCATTTGTTTGATTAAAGTCTTGAATTTCATATTGCATATGTATATTTTTTTTCACAACAACTGGGAGATTTATATTAGAAAAAAGCGTGCGGCCAAAGCACACAAAGTCTACAATCAAAGGAGGCTAGAGAAATAACAAAAATATGGTGCTCAAACATACTTCTTGTCTTGTCTATCACTAGATGTATCCTGTCTCTTGAAGGAGATAATTCATTCCAAAACTCAATAGTGAAGATTCTGTAGAAAATTCCAAGGATGAAGAGAACAAAGAAAAACATCAAATACCAGTCTTATGGAGGCCTGGGGGGTTTGAAAATTCCTTCCTCGAGCCATCAACCAATAAATTCAAATTTGGTACATGGATTCCAACTGAAGGGGATGAGCCACTTGCAACCAATTCCAATGCAAGGGCATGAGGGGTGGGTGCTGACTTAGTATGCAATTATTCCAATTGGGAGCGCAAGGCATCAATTTTATCATGCATATATCACATTGTTGTTTGTTATTGAATTAAAATTTTCAAGATAAATGACACCTAGGAGGTTAGACCCTGGACTGTGATCTGTAGCTGGTGAAAAAATTTCCACGATTTGTCCGTATGAAGGTCCAGGAGAGGGGTCGCATGAGCATCTTCCTTCTCGTTTGCCATTATTTCTTCTCCAACATGTAGCCTAAACCTAGAACAAGCTCCCCCCAAAAATCAGTCTGAAAGATCACAGTCCGATCAACATGAATTAAGGATGCAACCTTGCCTGAGAATGAGCTCCTTGCTTTTGAAACTGATTATGGTCCACTTGATTCTAACCAACTCCATCTTTGCATTTGGGAATTTAATGGCCTGGAAGAAATTCCATGACTCAAACCCCCAATTGAAAGTGTCTACATCTAACTTCCACTCTGACTTGCCCCACCAAGAATGCGCTCGAATCAATCCTGCAACTAAAATGGTCCTCCCTATCCCACTGGTCCATAGGCCCGCATCTGCATAATGGTAATGCCAACGACTGATCCATATGGAGTTTCTTCCATGCCCACAAGCAAAACCACTCACGAAAATGATGAGGAGCAACAAAAAAATTAACGCGCCTGGACACATCTTAAGTGCATATATCCTTCCAAGAGCTATCCACATGAGCTCCACAAAGTAGAACCATACTTCCCAGGTGTGAGGTGACGAAATTATCCCACCGTGGGAAAGGGAGCAACGTGCAGGGGGTACATATATCACGATTTGCATAGAAATGGCATGTTGTGTCAATGTGCTACTTGTCGTGATGATGCCCAAAATCGAGCCCCAATTTTCCACCTATTTTTCACTTGAGGATTTTGATGTGATGACCATTAATCATGGTATTGGAGTGTGGGAAGACCTCTCATTGATACATAGAGCCCCTTTTGTTGGTTGTGGAGCCCGATTATCTTCCTGATTCAGAGGTCTTTCTTTTTCAACGGTGTTTATACCCCATGAAGACTGTACACCCCTCCACGCGGGGGAGTGCAAGGGGGGCTTGTCCCTCCTACAGGGTTCGGGGGAAAGCGGGCCCCGGAAGGAAAAATTGCCTTGTAAATGTATATTGTAATTTCATAGTAAATCTGGATCATTCATTATAAGGTCACAAATCTGATGATAGAAGTTATGTTAGGGTTTTTTTCCTTAGAAGGAAACCCTCTTTTATTAGGGAAATGTATTGCAACTATGTATCATTGCGAATATTGTATTCTGAGTGAGGGGACTGTGAGAGAAAGAAGAGGAAGTTAGAGCGAGTGTGATGTAGGTTGTATCCTTTCATTTGTTGGATAATAATAAAGGAAGGACCTGACAATTTCTCTGGTGGATGTAGCCCACACTAGGTGAACCACATATATCTGTGTCTCTATTGTATTGTGTATCTTATGTGCTTTATTTCTTCATTTGTTTTATTTTATTGTTCCGCGATCCTATTTTTCTAATAACTGGTATCAAAGTGAAAGGTAACTTGCAGGAAAAGAGGGTTCCTGGTTTGAGTGGGAGCAATGGAGGAAGATGGAACTTTTAGGGTCGAGAAATTTAACATCCAAAAATACCAGTTATGGAAGATGAAGATGGAATATTAGTTATATCAGAAGGATATATTCGTACCATTGGGTGGAATAGAAAAGAAGTTGATGTCCATGAAGGACGAAGAATGAGAGGTTATTGACAAAAGTGCACTAGGAACGATATGGTTTAGCCTGACATCATCAATGTCTTTCAATATTTCGAAAGAAAAGACAATGAAGAAGTTGATAGACACATTGGCTAAACTGTATGAAAAACCTTAGATGTCCAATAAGGTATTTTTGGTGAAGAGATTATTTAATATGAAGATGTCAGAAGTTAGGACCGTTGCAGATCATTTAAATGAATTTAATACGGTTACTAACCAACTAAGTTCTGTAAAAGTGGACTTTGATGATGAGGTCAGGGCTCTTCTAATCTTGTGCTAATTGCCTGAAAACTTGAATGGCTTGATCATGGCTGTAACTAACTCTGTCTCTGGTTCAAACACTCTAAAATTTGATGATGTTGTTGGTGTTATCCTTAGTGAGGAAATGTGATGGAAAAGCACAGGTGAGACATCAGGTAATGCTTTAAACATGGAGAGTAGGGGAAGACAAAAGGATAGAGGAAAGGGCTCAGTGAACCACATGAATTCTAGGAAGGGAAAATCCAAATACAAACTGGGAAAGATAGAGTGCTGGAATTCTAGGAAGAAAGGATATTTGAAGAAAGACTGCAGAGCTCCAAAGAAACAAAGATATGGGCAACATGAGAAAAATCAGGAAGCAAATGTAACAGGTGATGTGTTACAAGATGCTTTGATTCTTTCTGTAGATAATATTTTTGAGTCTTGGGTAGTAGATTTAGGGGCTTCATTTCATGCCACACCCCATAGGAAACATTTTCTAGATTATGTTCAAGGTGATGTTGGACAAGTTCATTTGAGTGATAATGCACCATGCAAAATTTTTGGAATGGGAAAGGTAAAAATAAAACAAAGGAATGGAAACCAATGGTTGTTGAAAAAGGTAAGACATGTTCCAGATATAAGGACAAATCTAATTTCGACAGGGTAGTTGGCAAGTGAAGGTTTTATATCCATATTTACAGATAAGGTGTGGAAGGTCACCAAAGGATCACTGGTGATAACAAAATGAGAGAAGGTAGGTACATTGTATTTATGTACTGGTAATACTGACTCTTTTATCTCTTTAGCTTCTACAGGAGTGGATATAGCACAATGGCATCATAGGCTTGGACACATGAGTGAGAAGGGGATGTAGGTACTTCACAAAATAAATTTGTTGCCATATCTTAAACAAATTGATTTGGGTTTCTGTGAGCATTGTGTTTATGAAAAACATAAGAGAGTTAAATTTCTCAGAGTCGAAAAAGAAAAGAAGAGTGAAGGGTTAGAGCTTGTGCATAAAGATGTATGGGGACCAGATCATGTATCATCTCTTGGTGGCTCTCGTTATTATGTTACTTTTATTGATGATGCAACTAGAAAAACTTGTGTTTATTGCATTCAATAAACATATGATATTTTTGATACTTTTAAGAAATGGAAAGCTTTGGTTGAGAATGAGATATGAAAAAGGTTGAAGTGTCTCAAATAAAACAATGGAGGTGAATATTACAACAAGGAGTTTGGTGATTACTTTTCATACCATGGGATTCATAGAGAGAAGACAGTTCCATAAACACCACAAGAAAATGATGTGTCAGAAAGGATGAACATGATTATCATGGACCGTGCAAGGAGTATGAGATTGCATGCTAGTCCACCCTTACAGTTCTAGATAGATGTTGTAGATACTGTTTTTTAATTAATAAACAAAGGACCTTCAAGGTCTTTTGATGGTGGAATTCCAGGGACAGGTAAAAAGGTAAACTATTCTTTTTTGAAGACTTTTGGTTATGAAGCATTTGTCCATATTGATAAAGAAAATAGAACAAATCTTGAGGCAAAATCCAGGAAGTGTACCTTTATTGGATACAGTGTTATGATTTTGGTTATCGCTTATGAGATTATGAAAATCACAAAATCATTAGCATTAGAGATGTCAAATTCAATGAGAAGGTCATGTGCAAAGATCAAGTTTAGGGAAAGATACAAGAAAAAGAAAAACCAGAGTACACAGTACTTGATGAGATCACTGAAAAAGAAATTCCAAAGGTACCATAAAATCATAATGTACAACAACAGGAGCAACATGTACCTCAAACTCCTGCAAGTGTTTTTAGAAGATATACCAGGTTAATTAGACCTCCTGAACGATACTCTCCTTCATTGTATTATTTATTGTTGACTGATTCTGGTGAACCAAAATGTTATGAAGAGGTAATGTAGGTAGACACTAAAAATAAGTGGGAGTAAGGCATGAAAGAGGAAATGGATTCCTTGGTAAATAACCAGACTTGGGATTTGGTTCAGTTTCCTGCAAGAAAAAGAGCATTGCAGAATAAATGGGTTTACAAGTTGAAGGAAGAAGATGGAGACAAAAAGTGGTACAAGCCTAGACTTGTTGTAAAAGGATTTGCGCAAAAGAAAGGTATAGATTTTGATGAAATATTTTCTCATGTTGTTAAAATGACTTCAATTAGGACTATTTTAAGTCTTGTGGCAGTAGAAGATTTGGATCTTGAATAGGTAGATGTAAAAACAACTTTTCTCCTTGGGGATTTGGAGGAAGATATTTTTATGCAACAACCACAAGGGTATGAGGTCAAAGGGAAGGAAAATTTGGTATGCAGGTTGAAGAAGATATTATATGGCCTAAAGAAATCTCCAAGGCAATGGTATTTGAAGTTTGACAGGTTTATGACAGAACAAGGTTATAGTAGATGTCATTATGATCACTGTGTTTATTTTAAAACGCTAGAAAATGGAAGCTATATTATATTTCTATTGTATGTACATGACATGCTTGTTGCAGGGTCTAATATGCAAGATATAAATGTGCTCAAGAAGAAATTAGCTAATTCATTTGTGATGAAGGATTTGGCTGTTGCAAAGAAAATCCTTGGTATGAGAATAACAAGAGACAAGAAAAATCGCAAATTGACATTGTTTGAGGGTGAGTACATAGAGAAGGTGTTTGAGAGGTTTAGAATGTAGAATGCAAAACCAATTAGTACACCTTTGGCCAGCCATTTCAAATTAACTAAGGAAATGTGTCCCAAGACACAGGAGGACATAGAATACATGTCCAGGGTCCCTTATTCATCATCAATTGACAACTTGATATATGCGATGGTTTGCACAAGATCAGATATTGCACATGCAGTGGGAGTTGTGAGAAGGTATATGAACAATACAGGTAAAGAACATTGGGAGACAGTAAAGTGGATTCTCAAGTATTTGAGAGGTACTGCTACTCATGCATTATGTTTTGAAGGTTCAGACATTGTTCTACATGGATATGTTGATTCAGATATGGCAGGTGATAAAGATAGTAGGAGGAGCACCACAAGGTATGTTTTTACTATAGGTGGAAAAACAATAAGTTGGATTTCGAAACTGCAAAAGGTTTTTGCACTTTTAACAATAGAGACAAAGTATGTTGATGCTACAGAGGCTAGTAAAGAGATGATTTGGTTACATAGGTTTATGGAGGAATTGGGAAAGAAGCAAGAGTATAATAGGTTGTATTGTGACAACGAGAGTTCCATTCATCTTGCAAAGAACTCAACCTTCCAGTCAAAGAATAAGCATATACAACTGAGGTACCATTTCATACGATCTGTTTTGGAAGATGGACATTTGAAGTTGGAAAAGATACACACTAGCTAGAATCCTACAGACATGTTAACAAAGGGAGTAACCAAGGAGAAGCTGAGTTCCTTCTCAGTTTCAGTTGGTCTTCAAGCATGAAGGTGAAGATGAGAAATTTTCCAGGTCCAAGAAGGATCATAGTCGAACAAATACAACAACAGTGGAGTTGTTGAGATTAGTCTCCAAGTGGGAAATTGTTGGTTGTGGAACCTGATTATCTTCCTGATTTAGAGGTCTTTGTTTTTCAGCCATGGTTATACCCCATGACGAGTTTACATCTCGGAAGACTGTACACCCCTCCACGCGGGGGAGTGCAGGGGGGATTTCCCCTCCTACAGGGTCTGAGGGAAAGCAAGCCCCCGACGGGGGTTCGCGGGTGAAGCCCTCAAAGGAAAAATTGCCTTGTAAATGTATATTGTAATTTTATAGTGAATCTGGACTGTTCATTATAAGGTTGCAGATATGACTGTAGAAGTTATGTTAGGTTTTTTTTTCCCTAGAAGGCAACCCTCTTTTATGAGGGAAATGTATTGCGGCTATGTATCATTGCAAATATTTTATTCTGAGTGAGGAGACTATGAGTGAAAGAAGAGGAAGTTACAACGAGTGTGTTGTAGGTTGTATCCCTTCATTTGCTAGATACTAATAAAGGAAGGGATTGACAATTTCTTTGGTGGATGTAATCCACACTGGGTGAACCAAGTATATCTGTGTCTCTATTGTATTGCGTATCTTATGTGTTTTATTTACGCATTTGCTTTATTTTATTGCTCCGTGATCCTATTTTTCTAATGCCTTTTTCCAAGGTGGTTGCTAGGTTGGATTGCGTGTCAACTGGTCCATTGTTTTCTCGCAGTATGTGATAAAATGAGACTTATGGAATAACCTTGAGGGTGTGTCTAGCGCGCTTGATAATGGATCCGAGATGCACATTCCCCAGCGAGGAACATTGAACGAAGTATCTGATTGTGTTTTTGGAGTCTCCAAGGATGGTAAGTTGTTGAATATGGTTCTCCTTGGCTATTCGAACTCCTTGGAGAAAGGTGTAAGCCTATGCTTGGTTATTAGAGACTTGGCCAAGGTTCCATGCAAAATTGAGTTCAATTTTTCTATTGGGGCTGAGAATAACTCCTCCCACACCTTCCATCGCATGGTTTCTTTTGGAAGCACCATCAAAACATAGGGTATATGATTTCTGGGAGGAAATCCACCAACGAAATTCAAGTTGAAGCTGCTAGTGTAATCTGGGTTGTGCTGAAGGCTGAATAGATATCTGAAGATGAAACTTGTTGAACCACTCCTCTTGAGGATCCATAGGTTGGGGGTGGTGAGCTTGAGTCTTCGGGAGTTAAATAACTGTGATATTTGGGATATTTCTTTGTTCATTACCACACTAAAGCGAGAAGCTTCTTCTCTAAATATGGTATTGTTCCTTGCAATGCATATTTGTGAGCATGAAAACTTGGGGAGAGACATCCAAAGTCTTTTGAAAATTGGCTTGTGGAGGAAAGAACCCATATAATAAGCATGGCATTTTTCGAGAAAAGGCCTGACCGATTTTGGCCAATGTATTATGTGGCTGATTCCTTGTAGGATGAGCTGCCAAACCTATCTGACAATTGTGTAGTCCATAAACAAGTGTGATATAGTTTCACATTCATTAGAAAGGGTCCAATAGAAAATATTAACTTTAGGGAGGCCATTCTGGTGCCAAATATTATTCCAGTATTTAGATTTTCCCTTTAAGTTGGACTGATGAAGGATGAATTAATACCCTTTACTGACAATATATTCTTGGTCTCCCCATCCTCTTTCATCCTTTTCCTTGATGTGGCAAGGAGCTACCCCATGGAGTTTTGAGACCAGAGCTCCAACCAACTCCCTTTTATTCTCTGGCACCTCCCTAGATCCCAACCTTTCCAAATACCTGAGATATTTCACCAACGAGAGATGTCAAAAGAGTGAATTTATGATTTTTCAGCAACTAGTCTCTAAGGTGGGCAAGGGCCAATTCTTGAATGAGCGGGGGGTTCCCCATGATGTTGTCTTGTAACAAATAAATATGGTTGCCATTCCCAGGGATATAGGTATATGGTCATGGATGAGTGGGAGCGAGGCTTGGAGTAGCTTCCAAACCTGAGAACCATTCTGAGGGAGAGGGGGGTTGTCCAACTTGATGAGGCAATCTCTTGAAACGTGTTTGAAAAGGAGGGCCTTTTTCCACTAGTCAAATTTACCTTAAATCAATATCCATAGAATTTTGGAGCCCAACTCTATGTTTACCAACATGGGATCTTTGATTCCTAAACCCCCATAGGATTTTAAGGCCCACACAGTGAGCCCGTTGAAAAAATGGAATAATTTATGATTAGTCTTGCCTCCTTGCCATAGAAATTTCTGAATCTCTTGAGCTAATGCCTTTTTAACCCCAATAGGGTCCAGAAGGGAGGATAATTGGAAGATCGAAAGAGTAGAGAGAATCGCCTTGACCAATACAAGAGGACCAACATGATTCAACCAATGTTCCCCCCATAGGGTTAATTTTTCTTTGATTTTATAGAAGATTGAGGACCATTTTTCTGAGGAGATGGAGTGAAGACAGATTGGGATCCCCAAGTATTGGAAGGTACTCCAGTTTGACAAAAAAGGGAAGTGGTTCACCTTGGAGATGACATTGAGAGAGAGAGCACTCACATTCCAAGTGTACAAGTGGAATTTGTTATTGTTTACTAGTCCCCCTAAAGTTTCTATGAATTGATCCTAGATTTATTTAAAGCGCGTTGCCATGACTGAGGAGGAACCTCCCAAAAGTAAGATGTCATCCACGAATTGAGAGTGATTTATCCTCTTTTACCCTTTCACAATTCTAAGCCCTGGGATATTTCCGACTCTTCACTCATATTCCAGTCTCTAACCAAGTGCTTCAACCATCATTATATATAGAATATGGGAGAGTGGGCAGCCTTGCTCGAGGCCTCTGGAAGCTTTGAAAAATTTGGTAGGGCATCCATTTATCAAAGGATAAATCCATGGGCTACTTATATAGTCTTCGATCCACCAAATTAATTTTGGACTAAAACCACAATTATGTAGGACTTCCAAAAGAAAACTATGACAAACTCTATCAAATGCATTTTCCATGTCTATTTTTATGACCATACCTTTCTCTCCCCTGACTTTGCTGGAGTTAATTGCTTCTTGCACTAACACTATGTTGTCCCATATCTATCTTTTTTCCACAAACCCCCCTTGGTTAGGTGATATGAGCTTATGAAGGACCAATTGGAGCTTGTTGGTGACAATTTTGGTCATTATTTTGAAGGAGATGTTATAGAGGGAGATGGTCTTGACCCTGGAGAAGGACAAAGCATTCATATGCTTAAGGATTAGGGCCAAGAAGGCAAAGTTCGTCACACCTCCCATCTTGGATGATCCATGAACATATTGGACCATTCTTATCAAATCGAATTTTATTATAGACCAACATTTTTTTTATAGAAATGAGTTGGAAATCCATTTGGCCCTGGCACCTTGTCCAATTCAAATTTATGAATCATCTCTAGTATTTCCTCCTCTGATACATGCCGAATGAGCTTGGAATTATCCTCTGGTTTGACCAGGTGTGGGGTGAAAGATAATATTTTATCTCTTTGATTAGATTCTATTTTCCTTGATTTAGAGTATAGATCTCCATAGTGATTGAAGGTTGCCTGCTTTATTTCTACGAAGGAAGAGAGGGTCTCTCCATATGCTGTTTTGATCTCTTCAAAATTGTTCTTCATTCTTCAAGCTTTAAATTGACGATGGAAGAAAGTTGTGTTTCTGTCTCCCTCCTTAAGCTAGAGGCTACAAGATTTAAGTCTCCACATTTATTCCTCCTTTTTTAGGGCTAATTGCAAATTTTTATATGTCTCTTTCTCTTCTTTTAGCAAGTCCGGAGACACTGGTCCTTCCTCAATCTTGTCTATGATCCTTTCCAAATGTTCTTGAAATTCCTGCATCTATCTGACCGACGCTTTGAATTTATACTTTTCCCACTCTTTAAGGGCCTTTTTTAGAGCGATTAGTTTCTGCTCCAAGATATGGACAACGGATCCAACAACCCAACAACTCTAGACCCTAGAGACCGGGGGAGAAAAGAACGATCATTGAGCTAAAGGGGGTTGAAACAAAAAGGAGTGGGGCCTAGATATTTATCTTCTAAGAACAAGTGGGCAATGGGACGATGATCATATCCCACCCAAGGGAGAATGGAATAGGACAAGGACGAAGAATTTGTCAGGAATGAACTATGATTTGGGAAAGGGTCTAATATGGATGCAATGTGACCAGGACCCACCCTGCGATTAGACCAGGTGAATCTTCCTTTAGAAGGAAGAATGTCAGTGAGATCCAAAGATGAGATGGGATCTTACATCCTTTCCCTACAAGGGTTTCTTATAATAAAACCCCTTCTCTTTTCAGTTTGGTGAAGAGTGGTATTGAAATCCTTGACCACAATACAATTTTCACTGAATCCGCGACTAGGAGTCTATATTAAAGAGTGCCAACATTCCAATTTTTACTGATAGTGATTAGGAATTTATACATTGAACAAATGAAAGAACTTACCTGAGGAAAGGTGGTCTATCTTGACTAATAACCAGTGCCTAGTTGCATGGCTCTCGACCAACTAGATCTGCGAAGGAAACCCTAGGGTACAAAGACCACTAGAGGCATCCCTAATGCTAACCATGACCCCCTTATTGTGTTTCTAGACATAGTTACTTTTTTGAAGGATTAAGGAGTCCTTCATTTTAGTCTCCTCGATTAAAGTAATTTGAGGTTTTTTTGATTTGATTAAATGTTTCATTGATTCCATATTTTCCTTGTTCCCTAAGCCTAATATGCAATTCCAGGAGATGCTTTTCATCATTTACCTATGGATTCCACCCCCCCTCTTTAGGGGGAACAAAGCTGCTCTGCCCTCTGTTTCCTTTTGATTCCTTCTTGAGAACACTTTCCAATGTAGTTTGAATCCTGTTTTTTTTTTTTTCTTTTTCCTTTGTATCCTCCCTTTTATGGTGATTCAACTTTCTTCTCACTCTTTTGACAAGAACATCCGTCCCTGAGTCATGGACCAAATCATTCTTGGATCCATCTTGAGAACCCTCCTTGATAATGACTAGAATGCCCGATTTTTGTCGAGGAATCGAAATGAGACTAATAGGGATTTTAGAGCGGGGTGATAGGGGGAATTGGGCCCATGGGGAAGAAGAGGGGTTTTCATACTATAATTGAGGGTTCTCCTCTTCTACATTAGTGTTTTCCTAAATTTCTCTCGATGGATATTCAAGATTTGAAAGAGAAACATACCTGTTGTTGCTTACAGACGAGCCACATCCTCCCGCACCTGCTACCCACTGGGGGGTCGAGGGACCATGATTTTTTGCACCGGGGATTTCTCCGGGAATGACTGATTACCTTGCTTACTTTACCTTATTTTATTTTTGGGTAGCTTCCATTGATCCTAGTCTCCATCAGGGAATGTGATTGGCTAAGCCTTAGGGTCGTTTTTCGAAAAATGATCGTATTTATGACATGCCTTGCACTTGAAGGGAAGTTTGTCATAGTATACCTGTTGAATATAGTTCCAATTATCTAGTGAAATATGGATGGCTTCAAGATCCACCTCCACACAAATGTGTGCATAGGCCTAGTAGCCATCTCTTGGTTTGGCTTGATCAATATAGTGACCAAGGGTATTTCCTACACTTATGATAGTCTCATCGTTCCAACAATGAAACGACAGGTACGGGAAGCGAACCTAGACATGGACCGCTGAAGGGATGTCATTCTCAGGGAAAAAGTTGGGGGTCCAATGGTTGAGATATATTCCCCTAGACCCCATGAAGTATGGGCTACTTTTGAAGATGAGATCTCCGTCGGCCTTGAACTCAAATGTAAAAGAAAAGAAACCCTTGCCACATAAGGAGGTCAAGATATGCCCTTGGATGAGGGGTTTCTAGTTCTTATCCACCCAAAGAGTCATGGTGCACAGAGAGGGCCATATCCCGGTGAACTGGCCAATGAGACCATTCAAAGAAAACCTTAAGAAAATATTTCTCAAAGAAGAGGCATGCACTACAACCTTTGGGATTTCATCCATCTTCTTGATGAATCAGGAGGGAGGGTACTTAACCATTTTTCAAATGGTGGAAACCAAAGATTTGAAGGCTTCAATGTGTTAGTGGTTGTAGCTCGAACATGTATTTTCGAAAGGGTGTCTACTTGTGGAAATCATCATTAAATGTATCCTATACCTTTCCTAGAGTTCACTTTATTAATTTATTAATAAAGTGAACGTCTTTTATTAAAGTGAATTTTAATTAATAAAGTGGCTAAGCCAAAGTCACTTAATGATTTAATTTAAAGAGAGTCACTGATCTCATGATCTAATCTTAACCATTGAGATTGGGTAAATGGCTCAAGTAAAAAATATAAAAGACAGAGAGGGTAAATGAAAAGACACAAGAGAACTCATTTTGACAAGTTATCTGAGGTGGAGGAGAAAAAAATCAGATTTGATTTTTTCAACATTGGCGAGAAAGAGGAAACATGTCACACACATACCAAGGAGGGATAACACATACCAAGGCAGGGGCACATGCATCCCAAGGCAACACACAATAGATCCACAATAGTAGATCCATATGAATAGTTGCATACGTTAGCAGCAGGTCACATTTATTACAATGGGTTGCACGTATTTCGAGACAACCACATTTATTACAATAGGTACATATCCGTATATATTTTCACGTACAACCTCAATGACTGGTAGCATGTGAATTGAGGCACTATGGTGTAACAAGTTTGTAGATTTGGATTTGTGGTTTTTATTTCTTAGAGCCATTTTCCTTGTGAGGGGTCTTGTAAGTTTCAAAGTTATTTGAATAAAGAACTCATATGGAAGAGCATGAATAATTATGTATTGTGTGTGATTGTTTTTGTCGTTTTCTGTTGCATGCAAGAGTTAATAATTTCAACAAAGTAATTAGATTTTATTTGTTTACTTACTTAGCTGATTTTAAGGAAATTAACATGGTATCAAAGCTCTTTCTCTGAGAGAAAAGAAGATCTATTGTATTCAATGCATATTACTTCAAGGTTAAAGAACAAAGCTTAGAACAACCATTTCAGTAACTAGTGCGAAGGTTGAGGATCGACTAGATGGGGCTTCAAACTTTTTTCCTTGGAAATCAAGAATCTCAATGATCTTGAAGGAACAAGACTTGTGGGAAGTCGTGACCAACCCTCCTCCAACTCCAACACAGACCTTAGGGGGTACACAAGTAGTGGTAGATCCCGTAGTGCATGAAGCATGGGATATAGAGGATATAAAGGCGTAGAGGGTGATCCTTGAAGCAATCAAGGATCATCTGATCCCACATTTTGCAGAAAATACTATTTCTAAGGAGATGCTTGATTCCCTTGTGTTACTCTTTCAAAGTGACAATATGAGTCATAAAATTATCCTTAAAACTAAACTCATACAATGAAGAATGTCCACCTCAGACAATGTAACCAGTTACCTTATGAGGATCACACAGATCCATGACCATCTTGCAGCTGTAGGAGAGACAATCCCAGATGCAGAATTAGAGAATGTTTCTCTGAATGGGTTCCCCAATGCATGGGAACCATTCATCATGGGCAATCTGTTCCAGAGAGAAATTTCCCAAGTGGGAGAGAATTTGGGATGAATGCATTCGGGAGGAGACTCGTGGAGAGTCTAGATATGGAAAGCGGGTAGGAGGTGCAACTGATGATAACTTAGCCCTTGTCAGCAAGACAAAGAAAGACAAAGGAAAAGTTTTCAAGAACACCAGTAGTTAGGGAGATGGAAAACAATATTGGAAGAGAGAAATGAGAAAGTTCAAATGCTATATATTCCATAAGAATGTCCATTTCGCTTCTCAATGTCCATAAAATAAGAAAGGCAAGGGGAAGCCGTAGACAATTGCAGTGACAACAGAGACACAGTTGAGCGAAATTGCATGCAAATTCAAGAATGATTTTTCATTCGTGTCTTGTCTTTCCACCGAAACTACCCTCAAGAGCCCTTGGTACTTGTACTATGGTGCCTCCCACCACATGACAAAGGATAGAGATCTATTCAACAACTTTCCACAAGATGACTCAAACATTCACATAGAGCTTGGCAATGAGGCCAAGTATACAGTCAGGGGTCGAGGGACCGTGCAGTTCCAACTTGAGTCGGGAGAATCCTTTGATGCCCAGGAGTTATTGTATGTACATGGCCTGAAGAAGAAAGGACATGTTATGACGTTAACTTCCGAAGGGGGAAAGTGTTCATTCTCCCAAAGGGAGCCAGTCCAGACACTGTTGTGAGGATTGGTGTCAAGGATGGGAACCTTTATAGACTTTAGGGCTAGCCTGTGAAGGCATTGTTGTACACCAGTGAGAGTTTGTGTGATTTGTGGCACAAGAGGATGGGTCATCTCTGTTAAATTTGGCAGCATCGATAGTCATTCTCCAATGAGAGGCCATATGGGCCACCCTGAGGCTAGCTAGGGAGATTTGGAGAATCAACCAGTCTTGTGAGGTATTGACAAAAGCTAGGGGGAACAGACAACCTCTATGAGTCAAACCAAAAGTTAGGATGAACGAGATGCTATGTGAGTCTAATGAAAAAGTCAGGGGGAACATACAACCTATGTGAGCATAGACAGTCTAGTGCAAAAGTCAGGGGGAATGTACAACCTTTGTGAGCATAGACAGACTAGTGAAAAAGTTAGGGGGAACATACAACCTCTGTGAGCCTAGTCAAACCTTGTGAGCCATGAGAAAAAGTCAAGGTATCTAGCAAACGTTAGGTTGAATGTAAAATTTCTATGAGCTAGAAACAAACGATATTCCTAATATTGCAAATGATGTAATTGTATTGATCTAGTGCGTTGGCATGTGTAAACATTATCCACCATGAAGAGAATTTTGAATTGCCTTGTCAAGAGTTGTAACTAAAGTCTTGAGTCTAGTTATATGTTAGAACTAAAATGTAATGTTGAGTTGCAACTAAAGTCTTGAGTCTAGTTCTATTTTAGTAATGTTGAGTTGCAACTAAAGTCTCGAGTCTAGTTCTATTTTAGAACTAAAGTGTAATGTTTAGTTGCAACTAAAGTCTTGAGTCTAGTTCTATGTTAGAACTAAAGTGTAATGTTGAGTTGCAACTAAAGTCTTGAGTCTAGTTCTATTTTAGTAATGTTCAGTTGCAACTAAAGTCTTGAGTCTAGTTCTATTTTAGAACTAAAGTGTAATGTTGAGTTGCAACTAAAGTCTTGAGTCTAGTTCTATTTTAGAACTAAAGTGTAATGTTGAGTTGTAACTAAAGTCTTAAGTCTAGCTCCAAGTTCGAACTAAAGCATGTCAGTCTCAAGTCTAGTTTTAACTTCAAACTAAAGTGTAAAGCTGAGTTGTAACCAATCTCAAGTCTAGTTCTAAGTTCGAACTAAAGTATGAAGTTGAGTTATGTTGAATGCATGCAATCATGTTACTATTTCAAGCCTCTCCTCTACCCCTCTTCAGCCTATATAAGAAGAGGTCAAATCCTCTCTTCAACACAGTTTTGCAATACAATTTTTGCAACACAATTTTGAAACAAAGTTTTCATATGCAGGTTGAGGGTGAAGTAATAGAGGAGCACATCAGTGATAAAGAGGAAGCATATCAAAGGTGTATTTCATCAAAGTCTTGTAAGTCTTTGTCAGGTCAGAGTCATCTTGGCAAGATCTTTGAGAGAAGTACATTCATGGTGGATATTTGTAAGAGATATTACATTATTAATGCAATAAAAGAATATTGTTTGCTGGGGTTTTTCTCCCTGTACGGGGTTTCCCCAGGGTATATGTGTTGTTGATATGCATGTTTACTTATCTACATAATTATTGCTATTCGATTATGATTTGAAATTGTTGAAGTGTATTAATATGGAATAAAAGTATTGAATAAAATAAAAGAATTAATCCGCATAAGAAATCAAGCTCATAATTTAACATGGTATCAGAGCTTAGGGTGCATTAAACGTGTTGAAGTGCAACAATAGGTACACATAGATCCAAGCAAGCTTGATTAAGTTTCTAGTGTGAGGACCATGGCATCCTCCATTTCAGTTAGGGCAGAAGATAGGCTCGAAGGAGCTACCAACTTTAATGTGTGGAAGCTCCGTATAACAAATATCTTGCAAGAGCATGATCTTGAGCAGTATGTGACCACAGTGGTGGAGGAACCAAAGAATAATGCAGGAAGAACGACTTTCAGGAAGAGTCAAGAAAAGGCCAAGCAAATCATCTTTGACTCAATCAAAGACAATATAATTCCTGCAATGACTTTGTTGATGACTGCCAAGGACTGTATGGATACCTTGGTGAATCTGTATGAGAAACACGCTCCATGTCAAAAGAAGACACTTAAGCACAAGCTTAAGTATTTGAAGATGGAGAAAGGTGAATCAATGGCATATTTCTGTTCTAGGATAGCTCAGATCATAGATCAACTTTTGGTCACAGGGGTGACAGTGGACGATGATGATTTAGTGCAGGCCATTTTTGACGGTCTTCCTTCTTCATGGGAGACCTTCTTATCCAGTGTAAGTGGGAGAGAGATTCAACCCACATTTGAGAGGTTATGGCATGATTTCCTCCAGAAGGAGAGTCACACAGCTACTAGGAGCGAGCCAACGAAAGAAGAGCACTCAACTTTAGCATCAAGATTCAAGGGAAAGAAGAAAGGCACTTTCTAGAAAGGCTCTCAATGGAAGCCAAACATCAAAGGTACATTCAAAGGAAAGAATATTGATACATCTAAGATTAAATGCTTTAGTTGTAATAATTTGGGTCATTTTGCTAAAGATTGTTGGTTTAGAAAGAAATATCCTAGGAAAGGAAAACATCATGCCTCAACTGCTGAGGATGATGAATCCAAAAGAAATCAGAAAAGTCTTTCTAATGAGAAAGAAAATAGGAAAGAATATTATTTGGTTCCTTCTTTATCCAGTTCAGTTTCCACGAGGCCAAAAACTTGGTTAGTAGACAGTGGTGCATCAAAGCACATGACAGGGTACAAGGAGATCCTCTTAGATTTCAAGACAAAATATTTTGCAGAGCAGGTCGAGCTTGGGGATGAAAAATGTTACAAGATAGAGGGAGTAGGCTATATCTCCTTCAGATTGGAATCTGGGGCTAGACTTCATGTTGATGAAGTATTATATGTTTCATGGCTCAAGAAGAATCTACTATCAGTTGCAACCCTTGAGGACAAGGGATATTGGGTGATCTTCAAGGACATGAAGGCAATACTATGAGATAAAGGTATCCACTTAAGTACATCCGAACCCATTGGAACTAGCAAAGGAGGACTGTACGTTGTGACATGACAACTAATTCAGGCACTGGCTCATGATGCAATTAGCTCTGGCGAGTTGTGGCAAAAGACTTGGAAATATTCATTAAAAAGCTCTTCTAGATCTACAAAACATCGTATGTGGCATGCCCTCTATTTCTCTTAGTAAAAAATAAATTTGTAAGGGATGCATGCTAGGTAAAAATATAAAGAAATAATTTCCTAGTAGTGACAAAAGAGCTGAGGGCATCTTAGATCTAGTTCATTCTGATGTATGTGGTCCCATGTCATCTCCCTCACTTAGTGGTTGTTTGTATTATGTCATTTTTTTATTGATGATTACTCAAGAAAATGTTGGATATATTTCCTTAAAGCTAAAAGTGACACATTTGATAAATTCAAAGAGTATAAAGCCTTTATTGAAAAGAAGACATGGACACACATCAAAATCCTTAGAACATAAAATGGAGGAGAGTTTGAATCTCTCCAGTTTGAGGATTTCTGCAAGTCAACATGAATCAAGAGACAATTGACTGTGCCATATAACCCTCAGCAAAATGGAGTTGCTGAGAGGAAAAACATGACAATTTGTGAGGCATCGAAAGCAATGATGTTTGAACAGGATTTGCCAAATTATTTATGGGAAGAAGCTACCTCCATTGCCATGTATATTCAAGATAGGTGTCCACATGATATCTTGAAGGACAAGACTCCTGAAGAGGTCTTCTCATGGATCAAACCTGAAGTAGGGAATCTAAGGATATTTGGGTGTCCTGTGTATATTCATGTCCGTAAGGAAAAGAGGACAAAGATGGAACCCTTAGGAAAGAAAGGGGTTTTTGTGGGGTACAATGAGAACTCCAAGGCTTATAGGATTTATGTACCAGGTCATAGGAAAATAGAGGTAAGAAGATATGTGACTTTCCATGAGGAAGCCACATTTAAGAAATCCAGAGAGCTTCAACAGGAATCAGAAGCAGTCCAACCAGCTTCACCCTCTTCTGAAAATGATGATTCAGATGATCAGACGAAGGAACCTCGTGAAGGGACAAGTAATGAGCCCCTAGAACCCACTGAAGTGTTAGAAAGAACTCTTGAAGAACCTCCAACCAAAAGGAAGCCAGGGTGGCTTAAATAAATAGTGCAGGAAGCAGAAAGGATAACTTCTCCCAAAGGAACTTTCAGGGAAAGGAAGATGCCTCATAGGTTTGGAGGCTATGTTGCACTAATGAGTAGAATTAGTGATGCTAAACATTCTTCATTTGTGAAGAAGCAGATAAATTACAAGTATGGAAGGATGCCATGCTTGAGGAATACAGGTCTATTATAAAGAACAATGTTTGGGACTGCAAGATACCAGATATATAAAATGTGCAGAACAGAAACGAAATGCTAGAAATAACAGAATAACAGTGAAATATCCAGCATAATCTTCACAATACACAGTAATGATATACGAAATAGCAACAGAAATAGCACTTGAACAGA
>ML818940.1:161216-171744 GCA_009831015.1 Picea engelmannii | reverse complement strand
GTATAACTTTTAGGTGGGTTGGGATCTACCTGAAGCCGTTGGATGAGTTACCTTAAAGTATCATTTGCTAGCCATTCCTTGCGGGCCTCCTCGAGCCATCCTAGACTTGGTAATGATAAGGCAAAGAGTGACCCATCCTCCTTGAATTGTCTGGATAAAGCATCAGCCATAACATTCTATTTACCCTTCTTATATATGATCTCATAATCATACCCCAACATCTTGGTAGCCCATTTATGTTGCTCTAGTGAAGACAACCATTGTTCAAGCAAGTACTTCAGACTATGATGGTCAGTCTTGATCTGAAAATGCCTCCCTATGAGATATGGGTGCCAAGTCTCCACTGCATGAAGGATAGCCATCATTTCCTTCTCATATGTGGGTTTTCCCAAATTGTGGTCACACAATTGTTTACTGGTGAATGCCAAGGGGTGTCCTTCTTGCATTAATATTGCTCCAAGACCTCTCCTTGAAGCATCATATTCCAAGACAAAAGTCCTATTAAAGTCAAGTACTGCTAATATTGGATTAGTGCACATGGCATCAGCGACCACCTGTGTCGCTACCTCACTCCAAACAAACGCATTCTTTTTAAGGAATGAAGTTAGGAGAGCTGCAATTTTGCCATAATTTTTCACAAATTTCCTGTAGTAGCCTATAAGTCCTAAAAATCCCCTCAAGCTCTTCAGTGTTTTGGGACGGAGCCAATCTTGCATAGCCGCCACTTTCTTGGGATCAACTCATATGCCCTACTGACTTACAATGTGACCTAAATATTCAACCTCATGAGCCCCAAAAGCACATTTGGACCACTTCACAAATAATTGGTTGTCTCTCAAGAGTTGCAAGGACTTATCAACATGCTCTATGTGTGATTCCCATGCTTTACTGTAGATGAAGATATCATCAAAGAATACTCGCACCAAATTGCATAGGAAGGGTTTGAAAATCTTGTTCATTAAACTTTGGAAAGTGGATGGAGCATTACAAAGGTCGAAAGGCATCACTAGAAACTTATAATGACCTTCGTGTGTTATGAATGCTGTCTTTGGGATGTCTGCCTCTTTCATCCTGATTTGGTGGTATCTTGAGCGTAGATGAAGATTAGTGAAAAACTTTGTTCCATGAAATTCATCAAGGAGATCATCAACAACAGGGATGGGAGATTTGTCCTTGATTGTCAACTTATTGAGAGCCCGAAAATCAGGACACAAGTGCCAAGTTCCTTCCTTCTTTAATACCATGACTATTGGTGATGATTAAGAGCTTGTACTAGGATGTATGATCCCCACCTCCAATAGCTCGTGAATGATCTTTTCTATTTCATTCTTTTGTGCAAAAGGGTGGTGATAAAGACGTGCATTTGGTGGTTGACTTCTTGGAATTAGGGGAATGCCATGGTCATGCTCTCCTCGAGAAGGGGGTAAACCCTTTGGTGTCTCAAAAACCTGATGATGTTTGTCAAGACTGACTGCAAGTTTGGGTGGAGTTCTTGTGTTGGGTTATCCATAACCTGTATGGCATTAAATTGGGCAATGATGCTAGAGTGACCCTTCTTTAATAACTTCTCCATACGATGAGAGTTGACTATTTCATGAAAGCCTACCTAAAGCCCTTGAAGGGTGTGTACATGACCCTCTTTAGTGAAACTCATATAGAGTTCTTTGAAATCCATGGTGACTGGTCCCAACGTACGTAGCCATATTTTGCCCTCAATACTATACCACACCCACCCATATCAATGGCAAATAGATGGGTTTTTAGCTAGTAGTCTCCCATCTGGAGTCTAACGTTTTCACATCTTCCCCCACATTTCATCAGACCTCCATGGAGAATCATTATTTGAAAGTTGTGCACCTGGTGTACAAAACAATGGGTTTCTTCTGCCACTCTTTTGTGAATGAAATTGTGAATATTTCCACTGTCAACTAGGACTAGGACTTTCCAGTGTTCGATGTAACCCATGAGTTTCAAGGTTTGTGGAGTTGAAATGCCTTATAATGCATGCAGGGAGATAAGTGGTTCTTCATGAGAGAATGGGGGTTCAATATCCGTCTAAATTTGAGTGTTGGTGTCTTCAACTTGTAACTCTAGTGTCTCTTCGATACTTATGTCTTCGGTCAGGGCGTGAGTGGTCATATCAATTAGGAATAATTTATGTTCTTTACACCAATGACCTAGAGCATATTTTTTATCACAATTATAGCGAAGTCTTCGTCTTTGGCAATCTGTCATTTCCGCTGGAGACAACCTTTGCACTTTCATGAGTAGGATTTGTGCTTGGGGAAGTACACTGGGGAGGACGAGTGCAGGGAATGAAGGTTGGTTTTTTTGTTTGTGCATTAATCATTGTCTATACTTCTAGGGTCCTTTGCATTGCTTCCAACCATGTAATGAGATTTTGCATTCTAACTTATGCTCAAATCTCCTCCTTGAAGCCACTAGCGAAACATTCTTTATAGAAAGAACCTCTTAAGTTCTTTGTAGCTAGTTGCTCAAAGGTTTCCATGAAGTCCGTGGCTGAGCCTGTTTGGCGTAACTTGGTAAGTTACCCCTAATAGTGAGTATCTTTCTTGAAATGTGCATAGACAACGTTAACAAACTTACTCCAATATATCATGCATATGGTTCTTTATGCCATTCCATCATTGTCATCGTTCTGGATCTAGATACAATAACCCCACCCCGAGTTTCATCATATTGTTAGTAATGTCCTGAGGGCGAAGTGATGTTCCATCAGGGTGACCCATCCAGACGGGTCAGAACCATCAAACTTGTTTAGGTCCACCTTAGGAGAACGGTGCAATATGTTATTATCCATTAATCTATTCTTGTGCGGACCCGACGAGGGTTGTGGGTTGTTAAATAGTCCTAAGTGAGAAGTTTCTTCTTGGTGTGGCTCAATATGTTATGGAGTCCAGTGGTTTTCTTCCGGTATGCCCCGAGTTTGCATATCTGTCAACTTCTCAATAAATGTCTTTTGGAAGTTGTTGAGCTTCTCCTCCAACTCCTTATCCAACTTCTCATTGAACCCACTTATGTCATCCTGAATTTTCTTAAGTTGCTCTTCTACGCAGTCCAACCTGCTTGTAGTAGAGCAGGTGTTAATGTTGTCTAGAGAAGTATGAGGGGGTTTATAGGTACCCTTCATGGGTGAGCTCACCGAGACAGGTCAATGGGTCCTAGGGACAAAGGAGTGTCAGGTACTATAGCTATCTGATATACGTACAGAATCCAACAGTAGTACTCGGCCCAATATCTCAAGGCACTAACTAAGGAGGCTCAACCGTGCCCTTAGCCATACTACTCAACTACCCAGGTACTAGATAGTAGAGAGTGATCTCCCAGAGTGTCGTTCTCGATGTATTATAGCAACAAGACGGTTGATTGGTTTATCTAAGGCTGGTTTCAGGTGTACCTAAGGGACTTCCTATATACCCGAGGGTACGTGGAAGTGAGATCCCGTATACAGCTATTATTTGATGCGGTACTACTCGAAGGGGTACCAGCAGAGGTTACAAGGGTTTCCAACAATGTGATTCCACTTGCATTTCCTATGTGTATTCTTCCCCTACCGCAGTTTTACCCATTGAATGACAGATCAATGTTATTTAAAGATGTTGGAACATATCTCTAAAAAATATAAAAAAAATTCACGGGCTTGTTAACCCCAAAAAAAACTCTTAAAATCACCAAAAAATAACTTGTGCAAGGTGAGGCTTGAGGCAGAAAAATGTAAAATGATCGCAACTTCAGTTATACTTATCTGATTGGCTATTATGACCCCAATTATAAAATGACGTGGCTTTTCTGGATCTCATGGCATTGGTTTGACTAAAATATGTTCACTCTTTAAGGGGGCAACCTCCAAGAGCAATGCTACAAATACAATAACAATTCTTGGCAGAGCAATACATAACCTTCTACTCGATATATAGTTATCCATAGAGAATCTTAACTACCTATGGACCCCTTATAATGAGGGTCGACCAACTAATTTGGGCCTTATTACTAAAAAGGACCCTTTATTACAATGAGTGACTATTAACTAACTATTTAATGGGCCTTATTCAAGGAAGTTGACCTCATACATTAATAAAG
Organism: Picea engelmannii; assembly: GCA_009831015.1. Classification (NCBI taxonomy): domain Eukaryota; kingdom Viridiplantae; phylum Streptophyta; class Pinopsida; order Pinales; family Pinaceae; genus Picea; species Picea engelmannii. Next base: position 167,643 of record ML818940.1, on the reverse strand, counting down.
TATCTAAGTAAGGGGGTTAGGGTACGAACCTAACATGTGCTGCCTCTAAGAATACATCAATAGTTGAACAAACCAATGAGCATGGTTGTATATGTGGCTATCGCCTTGATTCTGAGCACTGTGAAATGAATTATGCATTTGCTCATGGGATTACCACAAATTTTGCCCAACTGTACTGCCTATCTAGTTTGAGACGTAATTCTAAGCATGGGGATTATTATAAGCATGGTTGTATATGTGGCTATCGCATAAATAAAATCTATGTGTCTAGACAATAAATAAACAGTCGATTATACAAAAAATCAATTTGATCAATCCAATCTATTGTAGATGACGGGCAATGCACGATTGAGGCAAATACAGTCTCCCAGCATTTTAATCAAGAAGGAACCCAACTCTCGGTTCTACCATCGATTCCCTCAATCCATAAATCGTTGCAGATAATTAATTAAGCGAACAGGCTTGAGGAAGGAATGATTGTTGAGTATAACGGTTTGCAGCATGCATAAGGGAAGGAGGTAGATGTAGGTGGTATCTTGAAGACTCAAGCAAAGTACCTAATGCAATTACTTTTGTGGCATGAGTCTGAGTCAACAATGGAGCACACGGCAATCCAATCAAAAGGAATAGTCTTAAGAGACAAACCAGCATTCAAGCAGTCCTTTAAACCAATAAACCAATGAACAATAGAATAATGAACAGAGAAAGCATAACACTTTATCACATAGCAATAAATCTCAAAGACACGGAGATTTGACCCTAAAACCCAACTAGATCTATTGGATATTTATTATGCTTAGGAAATTCATTACAAAGAGTGAGCTATGCATGCTCAGAAATCTCATGTAAAATATTTGCAGGTGGCCATGGCCCAGGGACACCTTTGCTCATCGTGGATAGGCTCCTTGACTCCTTTGTCCACCGATCTTCAAGCACACTACACTCTTCGAGCTCTCATCTCTGCTACTTCAAGCTTCCCAAATTCTTCTTGCATCTCCCCATTGATGTCCTTCACTACAACCTTCATTTTTTATGAGTTGCCTTGGAAATCCAACCATCACAATGGTTCGTTTCCACTTCCAAATAAATTTTGGACATTTTCTCAACTTTGCCAAAAAAAAACAATTACATGCTTATTACAAATTTACAAGATGTTTGGCAAGGATCCAATTTGGATCAACCTAGGGAAAATTCATTATTAACAGTGACTCCAACTTGGGGAAAGAATCACCCTACATGATTCTAAGACACAACGTCGGGACTCCAAGAGTCAAAACAAATAATATCATGCTTGACCTTATTCCCAAAAATCTTTGACCATGTACTTCAAAATAAGTTGCTTATGCTTATGAATAAATCCAAGACATGTAGAAGGATTCTCATAAAAGACCAATCCCAATGACCTATGGTATTCAAAGACAATTATTTTCACTCAAATTCAAAAGCAACTTTCCCATAAAGCATACTTTACTTCTAAGAAATTCAAAACCACCATCCAACTAAAAGAATTGGAGACACACTGACTCAAAGATGGATTTGAAACTCAAATCAAAGTACTAACTTGAGACCTACACCTCTATCCTAGAACTGAAAACAACATTCAATTAATAGGGGATTGAATCTATTAACATTTCTAATCCTCATTGGTACAAAGTACCTTTATTGCTCTTTTTTTTTCTTTTCTTTTTCTTTTTTCTTTTCTTTTTTTTCTTTATTTCTCTTTCTTTTTCTTATTTTGTTTTTCCTTTTATTTATTTTTCTTTTCAAGTGTTGCCCACTTACAAGCAACTTCTATCAAACTCCAAGCGGAATGAGTATGGAAGTACATCACTAGAAGGGGAACTGAAAACAAGACTAGCACCACTACAATATTTTACACTGGCTCCATCAAAATGCATGATCCAAATATCATATGAGATATCCTGCTCTAAAAGATACCTCTAACATTGAAGACGAACTCTCACTATCAAGTACAAAAGATGGAAGCTCACTCTCTATCGTCATTGTATAATTATCCAAATCCTCCTCAACACAAACTACACCTTTTGGCTCTCGATTAGGCAAATCAACGTTAAAGAGCGACATTTTTTCATGGTTTAACCTAACATATTGTTAAGGTATAATAGGAATTGCAACAAAAGATAAATCCAGTTGAATATTACCTCCAAGTGTAGCCACCCACCACCAGGAAAGCAACATGCCCCACGACTCGATCACCTCTGCTACAACAACATCCATGCAAACAACCCTCTCTAGATACACTGCTGACCGAACTTACAAATCTTTGATCAACCCCTAAACGTCTACCTTTCTCATATCAATGGCATACACATTTTGGTAAGGCATAGTAACTTTCAAGCCCAACTAACGCATAACTCTATATGGCATAATATTGTTAGATGCTCCAAAATCCAACATACAATTATGTTGGACCATTTCATTCACCAATAATAAAGCATAGAAAGGTAGGTCTATATAACTTTCACCAACATAAATACAAGGTTGATCCTCAGCTCAATCCATCAAATCACTGACATTCAACTCATCAAATCAACAAGAGGAATAGGGACCTCTACCTTCATTAATTCTTGAGTTACATGAAACCCAATTGCTAATCTAGAAGGAGTATTTGTGGAACCACATCAATTGCTTGCTACCTCTTTTGAACTCCCCCCTACAAGTTACCAGCCTATTGATTTTGCCTTGGAAATTGCTAGATTTTTCAACTCACGTGTCTTGGGCAACGGTGCAACTGATTGATTATCGGGTAAAGGAACTTGATCTGCAAAAGGTCAAGTATTCAAATTTTCAATCTTGACCATGCTTCTTTTAACTATTGCCATGTGCTTATCGGAAAGCAGAATAATCGAGTTCTACTGCTCAGACTGTATTAAATCTACAATTGATCATGAGAACGCTCTGCATTGAAATCATCCTCTTTCCTCACCCAACAACCATTATTTGTATGCTCCATGGCAGCTCTTCCTCCTCATCAATATGATATTGTTCTAACAATAAGAAGAAAAAACATCTATCTTCCCTATGCGAGGCCTTGCAAAACCTACACCATATACTAGATACACTTTCCATGAAATCGTTTGATGCAAGAGGATTAGGAGGATTTTCTACTTTCTTGGCCTTGTCCTATGGAGTAAACTTTTTCTGTTGTGGAACAAAATGTCGATGAGGATTGAACGTTGCATGTTAACTTCCTTCCATTTTCACCATTTTATTAGACAACACTTGCATAGATTCCTTCATCAAAGAAATCTGTTGTAACAATTGAACCAATTGATCTATCTAGTTTGACGATTTATCTTTTGAAATAACTGGATGCACTTCCAATAAAATTATTTGATGCAAGAGGATTAGGAGGATTTTCCACCTCCTTGACCTTGTAATATCCCAAATCCTTGGATCTGGATATTAACTACTAATTTTTGGATTTATGTTGCAAATCTGATACATTGGGGTTTATGACTGAGCTTATGAGGTTTTTGGATGCGTTTGATTGGTTTTATAATCTCATGTAAACCATGCATAGTATTTTGGATCCATAATCAAACTCATTGTATTTATTAATCAACATCAAATGATAATATAATGAAATACTGAAACACAGCTCAAAAACTCTTCAGTTAGATCTTCACAGAGATAGATCTAGCCTGTAGTACAAAAAAAGTCAAGTAGAATACCAATCTATAACATGTGACGGTAGATCCATAACATGCAAGTCGAATCTACTGCATGCATGGAAGGCAACACTGCATGCACTCCAGAATATGATGTCGAACTGTTGGATCTGACTGGAAACGGAGAACTACTAGCAATACTCCTCGGAATCTGATGGGATCTATCTCAAATGGGTCGCCCCTCAACCTAGATGACTTGCTCTGGCTCAAGAGTAAATCACTAACCTCTGGGAGCTTGTTGTTGCACTGTCGGATCTTTGAATCAACTGCTGGGACACCCCATGCACTGGCTACTGATGAATATGACGACCCAAGAGAAATAACCGTCGAAAAATGATGGGATTTGTCCCAATGGAAGCGCGCTAGCTCCCTCTCAAATGGGTCTATAGGGTTTAGGTTTGCCCTGCTTCTCCAAGCCTAGCGATCTATCTGAGTGGTCACTCCTCCAAACCCTCACGCTGCCAAGATAAATCCACGCTATATCTTTGATATGATTCTGCCTAAATCTTGAACCTGTAACTGATGTGAATCCTTGAGAAAGGATCTAATCATGTACCCTGAAGTCAGATGAAGAATCTAGATGATTCTTCCGATGGATTAGGGTGTGTCTTTCAACACCAAAATCAATCAATGGTGGTAGTTTCCTCCAGAAATCCACAAAACATCAAAAAGTCGATTGACTTCTCTGGTTGCCAATTCTCAATTCAATTCTCAATAATAGTGGAATTAGGTCGCTTTTCCTCCTTTATACCCAACCCTCATCTAATTCCACGTTCACTTTAACTAATTAAGTGACTTTTCCTAAGTTTTATCTTTAATAATCACTTGAGTCACCTAAAACACATATTTTCTCATTTTTAATATCTAATGTCACTTTCACTTTAGACTTTTGGTTAAATGACATCAATTAAAGGTGTTATTCCCTTTTTTCCTCTCGACTATAGTCTACGGGAACATATAGACTACTAAGTCGCTCCCTACTGGAGTCATCATCGGGAAAGGGGCATTACAGTCCTCCCTTCCCGAGATTGCTTGTCCTCAAGCAACATCAAGCTGGGGTGCTCTAGGATCTTAGCTCCTTCCCATGTGGCGTCCTCAACTGGTAGTCCCCTCCATTTGACTAAGCACCCCTTGATGATCTGACTCCTCAATCTTCGCTCCCTGTGCTCCAAGACCTCCTCTGGCACCAGTTCTAACTGGCCCTCCTCATCCAATGGTGGCAAGTCCTCAGAAGTGGTAATATGTTGTCCCACCACATTTTTGAGGCAAGAAACGTGGAACACATTATGGATCTTGCTTCCTTCCGATAGCTCTAACTCGTAATCCACTTCGCCCACCTTCCTGGCGATCCTGTATGGTCCATAAAATCGAGGTTTAAGCTTTTTTGCTCTACTTATCTTCAAGGAAGACTGTTTGTACGACTGCAACCTCAAGAATACTAAGTCCCCCACCCCAAAACTACGCTCTACCCAAAGTTTGTCTGCATATATTTTTTGTGGGTTTTGTGTTGCTTGCAAATTCTCTTTCAAGATTTTGAGGATCTCCTGACTCTCCTCTATCCAATCCTTGGCTCTGGGGGCCCTGTTATCACCAAATACCGCCTCTATGAACGATGGTGCATCATACCCGTACAAGGCCGTGAATGGTGTCATCCTAATGGACATATGACGTGTCGTGTTGTAGCAATGTTTGGCCATGTGGAGCCACTTCACCCATGTTCGTTGATGTCCCCCTACATAGTTCCTCAAATACCCCTCCACCCATTTGTTTACTATCTATGTCTGCCCATCTGTCTATGGGTGGTAACTAGTGCTCATGGTCAACTCTGCGCCCACAAACCGAAACAACTCCTACCAGAATGCAATGATGAAGCGTCCATCTCTATCACTGACTATATGCTTTGGCAAACCATGAAGCCTGAAAATCTCTCTAAAGAATAGCTTTGCAACTTGGTTCACTTTGTACTCTGTGGGAATTGCGAAGAAATGCACAAACTTGTTCAGTTTATTGACCACAACAAATATACAGTCTCTACCCTGCACCTTAGGTAGCCCTGTGATGAAGTCCATCGAAATGCTCTCCCATTTCTGCTCCGGAATGGGTAGAGGCTAAAGTAATCCTCCGGAGTGTGTCTACTATGACTTGTTCTGCTGACAAGTCACACACTCTTGGACGTGTTTCAACACATCGTCCTTGAGACCCTTCCATGAGAATCTCTCCCTGACCTGTCTGTATGTTTTGAAATATCCCTGGTGTCCTACTAATGGTGAATCATGAACTGCTATGAGTATGACAATTAAGACGTGGTGAAGGATGCAACCATCATTTACATAAATGTTCACCCTAAGATACTTCTCCAACTTGTTAATGTAGATCCCAAACAATGTGGGAGATAAGAGGTAACCCTATTTTACCCCAATGATGCCCTTGATAAAGTCAAAAAACCCTTGTCATGTGCAAAGCCACCTACCATTGTCTCATATAGCCTCAAAACAGCCACAATGAAAGACTCATAGAGACCACTGTCCCGTAATCTCGATTCTCTGGAACCAGCGTAGATCCATCTTAAACCCAAATCTATCAAGCACCGAGAGGGATCAATTTTTTTAAGGTGTAATTTTTCTTATTATCATTTAATATGAAGTAATTAATATTTTAGATGTTGTCATATACATATGTAAGTATGCAGTATATATGTGTGTGTATTATGTAACAGTGCGTGTAATTGTTTTTTT